>JAOEGS010016373.1:0-56945 GCA_025447755.1 Corythornis vintsioides
GTAGGGAGACCCCTTAGATCCAGGGTCAAAGTTGGGACACTTGGGGCAGCAACTTCGGTAGCATCTGGGTGTTCTTTGGTGTCTGCATTCAACTAACACAAGAGGGAGATAGTTGCAGGCTGGTTTCTGCTCAGATCATCACCTTTTCCTTCTGAAGGATTAAATGCTAGTGTTTATGAGCTCTGTTGGTCTATGAAGATGCTCACTGGTGGGCTTGTTAAACATATAAGTGTGAGAGCTGGAAACATCACTACAAACCTCGAAGTCTGAACATCTGTGAACAACCAAGGCCATGTTTCATTAGGCTTCGATGTTTTTCCATTAATATTACATCAGTGGAAAGATCCAGGGAGTAGGTTTTGGAGATATTTCTTCCTAAACCTGGCAGGGCTTCTCTGAATAGTCCCCTGCCCCATCCAGGGCTGGTTCCCAGCAGAAACTGCCTATATGGAGGAACATGCTCAAGTTGTGCTGGGAGGACCCCAGCAGACATTTGAAGGAAAGTTGCTGGTTTTGCTCTGTTAAGGCACAGGTAGTGGAGAAGATGATCCCAGAGATACCTGTACCTGTGGGAACTTGGAATTTTCTTCATGGTAAGGCAATTTTCTCCCCTGGGGTGGAGGCTGCTGGTTAGCAGTGGCTGTGACAGGAGTGGCTGCAACATGGACATCTGTCTCCTCATAACTAGACTGAGACCAATGCCTTATTCCCTGGCAGGTATTCATCAACTGGCAACGACTTTCTGTCTCTATTGACCCAGAGCTGGAGCTGAGCCAGTGACACGTAAGTAGAAGGGTCTATTTACCCATGAAAACTCCCCCGAGGCATCTAGAGCCTCATCAACCTTCAAATGCTGGTGACACCAAGGATATGCCATGAGGGGGGAGATGCTGGTAGGACTGGAGCACCCAGTTAATTGTCCATGAATTCAGTGGTGCTAGTGCAGGTGGTGCTTAGAAGATGTTGAAGAGCTCTCTGGGTGGATGCTGCAACCATAGCAGCAAATTTTGGAAGGTGCCTTTTGTCCCCCTATTCCCACTTTTCTCCCCACTGGGCAGAGTGGGGAGGAGAAAGCCTAAGCAGCCATGGCTGTAATAAACCCAGAGCCCTGACAGGGAGGGGGTAACGTGCTGGAGAGAAGCAGCTCAGCAGGCAGTGGGTGCATTACAGAGCCAGGGATAATAAGAATAATCTCCAAACTGTCAGGGAGAGTGGCAGCTCGGCAGCTCGGGGTCAGGCTCGCCTCCCGTCGGGATCCTGCCACCCACCAGCAAATCTGGCAGCACAGCCAAGCCCCTGGAAGCTGTCAGCTGCTGACCTGGCACAAATAGAGCTATCTTCCTGGAGGAAAACCTGGCCTCTGTGTGTTTCCATTCACTGCTGTTGGGTGAAAACCCTTCTCTGAGTGTCTTGGGTCTGTCTGAGGAGGGAGTGGGGTGGAGAGGGGGAAATGGAGGTGGTGGAAGAGGGACAGTATTTTGATTTATTTAAAGTGTAAAGCCTGGAAAAAGATTGACTTGTTGTACAAGAAAATGGGGCAAAACTGTTTTGCATCAGAGAAGTAGAGCCCCCATCCCTGAGGCATGGGCTGATCTCCATCACCTTCAGCTTTTTCCAGCTCAAGTTCCTCATCCCCTCCCATCTGCTCTCTTCAGCTGACCTGTCACCTGAACCAGCCTCCCCCTGGCATGGTTCTCATGCTCTTCTACCCTCCATCAGAGCCCCTAGTTCTGGAGCTGTACCTGTTTCCCACAGCCCTGTACACAACCACATATCCCCTACCCTGAGCTCTTTCTTTAAACAGATGAAAATTCCCCATCCCTAACTGATTTTTATCATTGTGTGTGCTGTTAGGGAGATGTACCACATCTAATTCTTGCACAGATAACCATTCTTTTTTTTTCTGTCTGCCTAAAAGGGTTGGGTACATCCCAGAAGGCTTTCCTGCTTCAGCCAAAGCTGCCAGGATGTGTGCAGAAAAATCAGGTGGCCTGCTGGACACAAGTGGTCCCATCCAGCCCAGACCCTGGGAGATTAACCACAGAGGAAGAACACAAGTTGGAGGAGGAAGAGTAAGGTAGGAGGAGGGAAGGATGAACTGGCTGGCAGTGCTGCTGGAGGGAGGAGCCAGGTGGGCTGGGTCTCAGCTGTGAGGATGAGGATGGATTTTTGGAGTAGCCTTGGGATTGTATTGTTTGTTGGTTTAGTTTTTTTTTTGTTGTTGTTGGAAACTGCTGTTTTGTCAAATAGGAAGTGTTTGTGGGGAAGGTCAGGCTTGATAAATCTCCCCAGTTTGAAAGCAGGAGTTCAGATATGCTCAGGAATGTCCCATTTTGGTGATTTGTAAGTGGACAAAATGGGAGAGAGTTGGTTCAAAAGATTTTTTGCCTGGGAAATATGAGTTTTGCAGTACAGCATCTAAAGACAAATAAATAAATAAAATGGAGCAAGCCCCAGTGACTGAATCTACTGGTTGCTTTCTGGTGTGATGGCTTTGACTTCCACTCTCTCCTTGCAGCCCTTCCTGGCCATCCCTGTGTCCTTGCAGCCTAGACAACAGTCCTTGGAAGGGGTAAAATCCTTTCCTACTAGCTCCAGCAAGGAAGTGGCTGAAATCCAGTGCAGAAGGTGGAGGGGACTTCAGGGGACTGGGCATTTAAACATGTTGAAAGTTTAGTGTATCTTGCCTGCATTCTGCTTTTGTGGAGGCTGTGCCCCTGATTTTCCAGTGTGGCTGGCACAGGGTGCCCCTTAAACTGGGTATCTTCTTTAAATAGCTGTTCTGGAGTGAGTTCTGAATGCCATGTGGTTAATGGGAATTAAATAAGAATGAGAGAGAAGCACTGGGAGGACTAAGCTGCCCTGGGAATAGGCATTAAGCAGGGGGAAGTGTCTGGGGAGATGGTTGCTGGTGTGGGATGTCTGGAAACTGGTATACTTTGGACAATGGCTTTCACAGAGCCTTGGAGCAGGGGGGTGCTGCAGCTGTACCCCAAGGTGTGGGGCAGGGTCTGGCAGCACCACCCAAGGCATGGCAGGAGGGCTGCTCAGAGCTAGCCAGGGCTTTCTATTCCTAGACCTTATTTTGCAGCTGGTGATTTATGATTGGAAAGTTGCCACCCTGAGAGGTGTCCAGGGCCTGCTGGCTCACCTGAGGGCTTTGAGCAGGGTAACAACCTGCAAGAGCCTTGGGAGCAGAGCTGCCTGCAGCCAAGCCCCCTCAGCCAGCTTCTCCCAGTTGCCAGCCTGCTAGGGTTGGCTCACCTCTGACTCTGGCTTTTGTGTTGGTTTGTTGGTTTTTATTATTATTTTTTTCCTCATCTGGACAATTCTCATGGGGGCAGCTGTTGAGAGGCAAAGAAGCTGAATTGGATTTTTGTGCCTGCATGAAGTAGGCTCTGGTTACACAGCCGGAGAGAATAGGATCCTAAATTGGATTTCGCTGCTCACTTGGAATGGGCTCCAGTTATGTGGGATTATTGGGGATTTAAAGCTAACATATAGGAAATGATAATGAAACCATTGCCCAGCCAAAAAGCTGTGGAGCTCTGTGAGCTGCTCTGCCAATAAATTGCAGAGGAATCTCACAATTACCATCTGAGCCCTGAGCAGCATGGTAAGGAAAGTTTGCAGGATCCCATCATGTTTATTATCTCCTCCTTCCTTTGTGACGTCTGGCTCCTTTCTTCGTCCTTTCCATGCCTCTCTCAGCTGGGTTGACCCTCAGGGTGGGCTTGAGAGGACAAAGCAAACCCCCAGCTTCTGGGAAGACTGGCACCCACCCATGGATCTGCAAAAGCATCATGTTCACCAGCAAAATCAATGATTTTTTTTTTTTATTTTTAAGAATTAATTTTGGGATGCTTAATTGGATTTGCCTGGTTCTGAGATTTTTTTACTGTCTCTGATTTGTTTCCCACTCCTCTGCCTCCCTCTTGTTTTGGCCTCAGAAATGTCAAGGCTAATTGCCAGCATTATTTCTCCTCTTGTTTCATCCTCGCCCACTTGAATGCTGGCAAATTAGGCAGCATGTGCCAGTGCTGGTGTGGGCAGTCCCTGCCTGGGGGGCTGGAGCTGGCAGGGAGAGGTGCCTTAATTTGGGGTACAATGTTTCTGCAAGACCCTTAGCTGGAGAGTGGGTCTGAGAGAGTCTGGGCATGGGTCTGACATGGCATTTGGTTTTGGAGAGATTATTTGGAGCTGGGGAGGGCATCAGAGACTGCATGGAGCTGGGCAGGCTGTTTTTTTGGGGTATGGTGGGGTCTGAGGCTGCCTGACCCCTGCTCTGGGGGACCTGGCCAGTGTCTGGTTTCGGGGGTCTCTAGGCAGGACGGGGAGCAGGGCCAGGTGCCAGCAGATGGCACTCCTGAATGCACTGCACAGCCTCTTGCTTTGCAGATGCCACTCTGAAATGGCTTCCTCAGCCTCTCTGTGCAGCAGCACCAGGCTTGGGACCGGCTGCTGTGGCCCTGAGCTCCCCCTTCTGCCCTCTTTGCTGCCAGCACCTCCTGCCTGCAGACCCTGTGCCCCAAAACTTGTGCTTCTCCATAGTCAGGTGCTTTCCCAGCTGCTGCTTTGCTCTCCAGCTGAGTCCAGGATGTTGGGTGTGAGGATGTGGGGTCTGCCCAGGGACCCCCAGACTGAGGTTTTGGTGCCTGGGATGGAGATGTGAGCATCACCAAGTGCAGGGAGGAGGGCTGGGAGCAGAAGACTGCAGAGGCTGTTTATTTTCCATCCCTTGGGTGGTAGGCTCTCACCTCTGCCTCGAATTACAAGTCATGTCACATCTTGGGAGGCTTGAAATTGTGTTTCTCAGCAATGTTCCCAAAGAGATTAGAAGCACTGAAATGGCTGAAATACCCTCTGAGCTTGGAGCAGAACAAGCCACCAAACATGGGAGAGTAGGATAAGGAAAGAGCTGCAGCATCCTTGCTGGGGCAGAGGGAAGGGCTGGTGGCAGCTCATCCCCTGCACCCTCCCCACACCCCTCCTGGTTTGGGCTTAGTTTTGTTTAGTGCCAGTTCATACTGGTGCAACTGGAATGTGGGAAGAGGTGGGATGGCCACCTTTCCTGGCTCCTGGGATGGATAGACCCAGTCACCATCCCAAATACAAGGTGTCTTTAAAGGGATGCCAAAATGCTCACCCATGGAGCTGGGTGTTGCACCCCACATTTCCAAAGAGGAGCTGTGATTTAAGGGAATTAAGATGGGCCAGGCAGAAGCTGACCCCATGTGGGGAAGGGATTGATTTGCAGGGCTGATTTAGGTGAAGGAGAGACTTGGGACTTCTTAATATGAGGCAGAAGCCACAAACCTTTCTGGAACTCAGCTGCTTGTTTTCACTTGGCATCTTGCTAACCCCAGCCAGAATTGCCTTGCTCTGATTATTTTCAGCTTGGTGTTTTTCTGCTGTTGGAGCTCCTGCAACAGGGTGCAGCCGCAGAGAGCTGTGGGGCAGTACCCTGGACCTCTCCAGCCCCTCCCTCCTATTCCAGTGACTGGGCAGAGCTGTCTGAGATGTCACCACAGTGAATTGGTCCCCAGGTGCTGCTTGAAGGGCCTGGCTGACAGAGTGATTGGTGATCAGCCGGCTGAACAGACGCATCGAGCCATGATCAGAGACCTCCTGGCAAGAGAGAGAGTCGAGCCAGGCGAAGACCAAGCAGGTTACAAATATTGCAAGGAGCTGTTAAAAATGCAAACTCATTATCGCCCAAGCAATCCAGTGATGCTCACGAGGACATTAGTGCCAGAGCAGCACATAGGAATGATGAACGTGTGTGTGTGGGCCTCGTGTTGCCGAGTGGACAGAGACGAGCTCGATGACAAACACGTCCACAAACGTGGCTGATGTCCTAATTACAGCCTAGAAGAAGAATTGCAGGGCTCAAGGAATGGGAATAGAGGAAAGAGGCATTGATGAAGTGGGGTGAGCTCTGGTTTGCTGCAAGATGTGACCTCGGGTACTGGAAAGCCAGAGCACGGGCTGGGATCAAAGCAGGAGCTCACAGTTGGATCTGAGCTGCCTCAGGTTGGGATTCACCACCCCGGTCTCTGCTGGCTAATTATGTTGCCACGTTCCTCATCACTTATGAGATTCAGCAAAATCCTTGGCAAGAGTGGCCTTAGAGGTCAACAAAATTAATGGAGTTGCATTTCCAACAAGAGTATTTACGTGGCTATTTCCAGAGTGTGCTTTTTCCATAGCCCTGGAAAAATGCCAACTGAAAGGGCAACCATCCATGACTCTGGAGCCTAGTGGGACCTGCTGATCTGGTCCTGGCTGCAGGGAAGGTGGTCCTGTCACACATCCATGGTGGAAGAGCTGCAGGGCAGTGGGCTGCTGCTTCAGAACCCTTCCAGCTGGGGTATTTAAATCCTCCAGCCCTGGCGAGAGAGAACCTCAGACCAATTTCTGTCTGGGCGTGTGGCTTTATCTCCGCAATAACAATGCGCTTAGTGCACAGGGTGAAATTAATACAGAGCCAAATTTACCTTGGGAATATTTGAGCAAGTTTTAAAATGAATATTCATTGGAATCTTCATGCTCTTATGTCTTGCTCAGCCCGTCATGGCTTTAACCGGGCAGCTGGGTCAGCTCTTTCTGGGGCATCTCTTGCCATGTCAGAAATGCTGGAAGTGTCCCAAAAGAAAATATCCACCTCTCATTTTCTCTGCAGCCTGCAAAGTTGTAGACGTGATGTAAATCCTGCCATTGATATCAGTGCCGTGATGGGGCCTGGGAGAAAAGAGATCTGCCCTGAGCACAGCTCCCATCTCCCATCCCAAAGGCAGGGTTGGCTGGACCCCCGTAGAGGGGCTGCGGGAGGAGCTGGGGGGGTTCCAGCCTCCAGTGGGAATGTGGTTGGGAACTGGGGCAGAGCTGCAGAACATTGGGTGGACTGGACGATTGTAATAAATGTGGGCTAACCTGTGCTCCACTCTGTAGAGAGCTCTCAATGCTCCAACAAAATGAGCTGGTGGCAGATTCAGGCAAGACTGAAATTAAAACAGGTCAGGTAGAGGCAGCAGTGTGGAGCTGGGAGCCAGGGTTTCAAAGCACACTCGCTCCCAGAGACGGAGAGCAGGGGAAAAAAAAACCTTCCTGCGTATGCAAAGGACATTGCCAGAGCTCTAAGCCTTTGATTAGTACAGATCTTAAGAGAAAGTGTTCTACTTCTTGAAGATGGGGGGAATAAAAACCCCATAGCTGCTCAAAACTGATGGAAACCAAGCTGCTAATCAGCAGAGAGTAATGATCAATTTATTGGATGTGATACATCTAATGATGAAATACCAACTGTCTTTTCTAATTCCTGTGATTAATGGAGAAGGGCATAGTAAAAAGTACCCGTGTCTACTGGTACAGTAAGTGCTGGAAGACATGCTGAGGTGGAACAGGGGGTATTCGTGTGAGGGCAGGTGGCCAAGGAGCAAAACCTGAAGCTAAGGGCTGGCAGTGACTCTGAGAGGGGCTGTCCTTGGTGGGGAAGGAAAACACGTCCTTCTCGGGGCTTTCTCATGACTACAGCTGCAGAGATTCACACGGGTGTGTTATATATGAGATATATATGTATATGTTATAAAGGGTAATGCCAGTACCACACTCAGGTGCCACCCTAGCACATCTGGGTCCTGGCACAGAAGCCTAGCTCCATCTCTGAGGCTGTTAGTGAAGAACCCAAGAAAAACTAAAGCTAGGAATGATTATTCCATCCCTGTTTCCCCCCTTTACTGCTGACCAATGTAATCTACAAAGCAGGGAGAGGGGGGAGGCAAAAGGTTTTGTCTGGATTAACCAGCAGTGTGTGTCAAGCTGGGGCTGCTGGAGAGGGGCATTGGCTGCCAGTGCAGAAGCTGCAGCACCCAGGGTCCCTTCCCTTGGTGGCCTCCATCCCCCTGTCCTGGCTGCACTCCCCCAGTGTTACACGGCTGTCTTGTTCTCCCTGCTCTTCTGGATGGTGGGGATGGTATATCTGTCAGTTTGCTGGAGGTGGTTTTGGGGGGCTTTGCTGTTCTTCAGGACTCGTGAGGGCTTTGCTGGGCAAAAAATTAATCAGGGAGGTGTCTCATCAGCCAAGAGATGAGGTTACAGCTCTGAGGGGCAAGAGAAGCCCAGAAGGACCTACAACCCTTTCAGTGGGCTTCCTATAGAGCTGCCCAGCCTGTCCTGGGTGGCCACTCATCTTGATCCCATGAGAGGCAGGGGGTGCTGGTGTTTCCTCCAGCCCTGGGGTGGGAAATACCCAGTTCTCTGGATGAGAGGACTCATCTCTGACCTTCCCATGGGAAGGAAGGATAACAAGTCAGCCCTGCTCTGCTCCTGGAGCCTCACGTGCCTCTGCTGGTGCAATAGCAGAGCCTGTAGCTAGATGCCACTCAGTACTAAGGCGTCATTATTTTTAACGAACTAAGAGAACATTCCCTAATGCGCCTTGGAACATTATCGTAAATAATTAAATCTGAACTGCAGTTGTCACAGTAAATGAACAAAAGATTGTTCCGCTTCCCATGTGCAAAGTACAAATCACAGACTTTTAGTCTCCCTGAATTTTTAGTGCCAATTTAAGGAAAGTGGAGAAGAAAGAACCAATATAAAGTCTCCAGGTTGGGAGTGGATCCAAAAAATCCTTCCTAAAAATGCAACCTTTGGGCAGATCAAAGCGGTTTCTGCGAGGGCTGAGGAGCTGCTTGGACAGCAGGATTGCACCAATGGCTCAGATGTTGAACACCTGCAGGTACAAGGGTTTTGGGGTTGAACTTGAACCTTTTCCCAGTGGGATCAAGGACCATTTGAATTAGATCAAAACCAGTGAGCTAATGGGGCGCATCACAAGCTGCTGATGTCTGCCAAGCACAAGGACAAGCCACTGGCTAAATTGTGGGAAAACCTGATAGGTGGAATTTGCACGTCCTGCTTTTATTTTAAAGCTCAAGTCCCTCCCAAGATGGTGAAACACTTAAGTCTCAGGAATATAACGTGGCACAGTTAAGGGTTTATTTATGTAGCTAAGGTTTTGTTTGCTCTCAGTCCATCAGACAGGAGCATCATCAGCTGCTAGAGCTGAGCAGAGAAACCATGTCCCCAAAATGTAAGAACCAACAGTCTGGTATGGCCAGGACTTCACGAGAGCAAAATACAGCCTTTGTCTGGGGAAAATTGCTCCTGTATGTCACAGGGAACCCTGTGGCCACCTGAGCTGAGCTATGGAGAGCATCTCCTGCCCCATCTGGTGCCTGGATTTAAGGCTGTCTATGTTGAGGACACAGTGGTTTGATGACTGATCCTGAGGGGCACATCTACCCTCCCTAAATCTTCCTGCATGGGTCTTAATTCAGCACAAAGCAGGGATGTGTCCCTCTGTCTCCCACTGTGGGAGCAAACTTTGACCTTCATCTTCCTCAGGGCTGGTAGGGGGGAGGGTGGAGGGGTAGGAGGAAGGCTACTGCTTGCCCAGGGCATGGTGAGGGGGTGAAGGTGTGATCAGAGCCCCAGACTCTCGCTGCTGCACCTGGCAAATGCACCACTGGCCTCCGGCGAGGCAGAGCGAGCAGCAGGATAATCACCTTCCTCCACTCCATCCCGGGTTTATGATGCAAAACGTTTTAAAAGGGTGAATAATTAAGTGCTGCTCATAAAAGAGTTACTCTGACAAGCTCCTCTGTCTCTAGGAACTGTCGAGACGGGGTTGAGGGGAGGACAAGAGCAGAGCCTCATCCTCTACTGGGTGCTGGGCTTGTCCCGTGGGGCAGAGGGGCCCAGTAGGGGGATAAACACCCCAGTTTGCTTTGACAAGCAAGGAAGAGACTTTTCTTTTGCTGAATAGGTCCCCATGGCTGAATCTGTTTGCAGACTGTCCAGTACAGGGGGGGGTTTCTCTTGGTGTGATCCGGCTGCGGTAAATAATCCAGAATTTGTGCTTGATGGATGTTCTCTCCCCGCCAGCCTGTCTCCTGGGAGTTGTATAATTCCCTTCCCCGCAGCTCGGCTGTAAATTCAGCGTGATTCATGGCAGGTCCCTCCACCAAAGGCTTTTACAGCTCTGTCACCCTCGGGCAGGCAAGGACGGGACGGAGGGCGCAGGGTGGCCGGTGCCAATTGGGAAGATGCTGCTCGCCAGGGACTCAGGTCTCAGAGGAGTAAAGCTCTTCTGTGGGGTGGGGATGGAGTGGGGTGGCCCTGAGTGATATCAGGTGTCCCATGAGGCTGGGACAGCCAAGTCCTCTTCCTCTAGCTGCCACCAGCACTCATTTGTTGTCCCTGGCAGTCCCCTGGGGTGCCACCAAACGCCAGCAGTTCCCTTTGCACCAGGAAGATGCCCTGTGCTGGGGGAAAAATTCCTGGCTTGACCCAACAGCATGTCTTGGGTGAGCCAACCTCTATGGCCCTGGGAGGGCCGCACTGGTGGCATCTCCTCTTGCAGTGGATTTGGGGTGGGAGCGTGCTGGGTCAGGTCCGGAATCCTCTGTCAAACAAAGAGTTTTTTGCCAGACTGGTCCCCATCTCCTCCCAGTCCTGTTTGTGAGCTTCCATTGCAATTTGTTGTATCCTATCTGCAGTATGAAGACACGTGTACTGGAGTGTATCTGTGTCCCCCCCTCCAATCAGACCCCGTGGTGGAGGCAGCTGATAAATCCCCTGGGCACTCACAAAGGCAGGCAAAATTAATTAATTCTTAGCATTGGAGTGCAGGGAGAGGGATCTTTTCGGCCTCTTTTCCCTGCAGAGGAGCAGGAGGGAAGGGCAGGGAAGGCTGCAGGACCCTGGCCATCGTGGAAGAGCTGTGGCCTCATCCTGGTGCCACAGAGCAGGGCTGGGGCTCGTGCCTGAGTATGGGAGTCTGCTGGGAGGAAAGGAAACAGAAACCTGCCAGCCTGCTGCTCATGATAATGGCTTGATCCATCAAAATCCAGGCACCTAAATGCGTCAAAACCCTGGGACTATATAAATATCTATTTCCAGGTACTGAAAGTATGTCTAAATAAAACAAACTAGGTTTGACTGCTTATCCTGGACAAGAAACACCTGTAAATTGTGAGTTTTCCATGACGTACTGCTGGAATTGCACCCATTTCCCCTTGGAAAAGTATTTTTGGAGCTCATCTGGTGGTATTTGTCTCCCAGTGGTGGGCTGGGCAAAGCAGGGCACTGGTGCTGCTAGTGAAAGGCAGGGGAAGGTGGACATGTGTCTGCTTGTGGGATGGAGTGTCCCACTTCCAGCTTCTCCTGCAGCTGGTCCAGAAGCTTCAAAGCAACCTCTTTGGAGCAGAGCTGGTGCTAAGGGAGAGCTGCTCTGTTCTCCCCAGGTTTCCACCAGTTGCTGTCCTGAGCCAGGAGAAAACCCTTTACCTGGGAACCTGTCGTGGTGATGGTGGGACTGGTTCTTGATGAGAAACCCTGGTCGTGGTGCCCTTCTCTGCTCTGGTTCTGTGGAGCTCCAGTGTTGAGCACTGTCTCAAGGTCTCCTGACCTTGTTCCCCAGGGCTGAGCCCATAGGCCTGCATCTGGGACATTTCTGGGGGGCTGTGGTGCAGCTCACAGATGTCCCCCCACCACTGGCTGGTCCCTCATCAGGATGGGCTGAGGCTCCTGGCAAGGTCCTCCCCCATCCCACCAGCAGGCAGGGGGGGAAGGTCCCTACCTTGCACAGGGTGTTCAAACTCCATCCAACTTCACCAACGCTGATCAATTACTCAATTTTTAATGTTCCTGTCCTCCTGAGAAGCTTCGTTTTCTTTTTTCTTCTCCTTTTCTCCCTATCACTGGCCATTGCATTTTCATCTTAATCTGCCGATAGTTCATTTTCATTTGACATATTAATCTAAGCTTCTTTCTGTAAAGATAACTCATCCCTGTGTGACGGCAGGAGTGCATAACCAGCACCATGCCAGGAATATTTTACTCACTGTGAAAAGACAGGGGAATAACAAGTAACCAGAGCTGAGCTGGTATCTCCCATCCATTTCAAGAAGCTGTAGGTTGGCAAGAGACCCGCCAGGCGATGCTAGCTGAAAAACTTTGCTCTGGTCTGAAGGTGGGTGAAGCTTTGCAGCAGGAGCTGGGGGTCCAGATGCCAAGGTGGGGTTGGATGTCCCCACCTCCATCCTCACACGCACACGTTGGCACTGGAACAGTCGGCTGTTGGCACTGGATTAATTTATTTGCTGCTGTTTATCCGTTTTGCGGTTGGCTGGCGTTGTTAGTGCTGTTTGTATAAGGAACGGCATCAGTGTATGACAGCAATTATTTCTGTATAAATAAGATGCTATTGGTTGCCCCTGATGGGCCGCGGGGTGGGAGCCGAGCTGATGCCACCACCCCATCCCTGGAGGTGGCGGTGGTGACACGGGATGTACCTCACAGGGTGGCAAATGTCACCGAAAGGAAGATTTGACAGCAAAAGCTGCCTGGCTTCCCTTGTGCCCCTCCACTCCCCCCGACTGAAACCGCACAGCTCTGAGGATGCTCCCGGTGCTGTTCCCTTAAACACATAAAAGGGCTCCATCTGGTTTTAATTATTCAAATGAGCTGACAGGGTAATCAATATAAATGGTTAAACGTGGGCAGGATTAGTGCTGGCTCTGCTGCAGCAGCAGGTAAAAGCTCTGGGGATAGAGGATTAGCTGCTGGCCCTTGCTATGGGGGGGTGCTGGGGGCCATGGGGACAGGGTGGCACCCCAACCTGGCCCGGGGGTCATAGGGGGAGGCTGTGTCTGTGGGCACTTGGGCAGCTGCAGGATTGAAAACAATATCCTGCACTGTTTCTGGCTCTGGCTGCTTTTTTTATTGCTAATATACTGCTAATTGCGCTCTGCTGTGTGGTGATACTAATAAAGCAAGATTTAGAAAGCAGGAGGCTTAAGAGAGTAAATCAAGGGCACGGCACAGCCTCGGCAATCTGCATTGCAATTAGCCCCAGCTCCCCAGCTCTGGGGGAGGACCCCACCAGAAGAACCCACGTGTGGGGTCAGCATTGCACCCCGGGCTGGAGGAGTTTTGTGGGTGCTGCACCCCGGGGTGGGAACCTCAACACCTCCCCGATGCTGGAGGGTCCGTGTCCTTGTACCCTCCCCAGCAGCAAAGTTTCTTCTGACCCCTTTCTCCTCTCGGGGCTTCTTCCACGTTGATTTTATTTATTTTTTTTTACCGTGTTGCCATGGAAACGCTGCCCGCATTCATCCCTGATCCTGCCTGTATCCATCCCTGGCCCCGCATCCACCCTTTCTGCCTGCATCCACTCCTGGTCCCACAGCCCGTAAGTGCCACTAACTTCCTCCCCCCAGGGCATCGCTGGAGGGAGTTGGGTGGGTTCGCTGGAGCTGCAACTCCCACCTCTCCAAACGCTGGATAAAACATTATTGGAAGATGAAAAGGGAGCTGGAGGGCGGTGGGCACCTGCAGGGTTATTCAGTCCAGCTCTGCCAGTCCCTCGTTGGAGGTGCCATGCCCGTGCCTCGGCGTAGGTGTGTTTCATCAAGCTGGTGCCCTCCCCAGAGCAGGGTCACGCTGAGACAACCACCCTAATGAGAAGAGCTGGAATTGCTGCATGTGGTAGGAATATGGGAGGTGGCAGTGCCGTCCTGGTCCCTGCTGTCAGCCAGCCACAGGTTTTCTAGGCTTTTCTAGCCCTGAGCAATGGGAGAGCCAAGGCAAAGCCATTCCTGTTCCTTCTCTTCCCAAACCCTCGTTTTCATCTCGTGTTATGGCACGGAAATGTTTGACTTTACAGCCTTAGTTTATATTGCCGGGAAGTAACTTAACTGTGCTCTCTAAGTGTTGAAGCTGCATTTCTTTTTGATGATTTCCCAGATTTATTAAGTTCTCCCAGGGAGAAGGAAGAAGAAGAAAAAAAAAAAAAAGGGAAAAAAAAAAAAAAGCGCCAACTATGCCAGCAAATAAGATTCAGGGGTAGGCCCAGCAAATAAACTGAAAATATATGTGCAGTGTTTAGAGATTTTGCTGGAGCGTTCGCTTTCTGCCCTCTGCAAAGGTGGTTTGTGATGCTCATCCTTCTCCTTAGCTTTAGAGGATGATGCTTTTGAAGTTCCCCCTTTATTTTGGGGTTCAGATGTAGGATGGAAATAAGGGGTAATTAAAAGTTCTCCGCGTGCTAATAAGCTGTGCATTGGAAAGTGTTCAGCCAAAGCACTCGGCTGAAATGAAAGCAGAGTAAGTGCTCCCCGTGCAGGAATCTGGAGCAGTTCCTGGGAGCTTCGTGAACATGAGAGATGGGTCCGGTTCACCGCGCGAGTTAGTCGCAATTAATTAATGCACTGGCTCTATTAATTTACTCCCAAATCCAATCGGTGGGTGATGAGGTCACAGCTGGCAGAGAAGTACCAGCAGGATGCAGGGTTTTCTGCAAAGTAAATTAGCAGCATTTAATTTCAAGAATACAGCAAGAAAAAAAATAATTAAAAAATTAAAAATACATGTTGAGGAGTGATGGAGGCCTGGAAATGGGCCAGGGCTGGAGCCAGCTGTGAGGTGGGCGACAGCTGGAGCCAAATTTCCAGCCGAGGACTTGGGTTCCTTCCCTTTCTATCAGCACTTTGTGGAAAATCCCCTTCCCTGCAAGGTTCCCCGGGGGTGGGGGGGTCATGTTAATGAGTGCAGCTCTTCCAGCAGAAGATTTGCAGTTGTAAATATGCTGCTTTGCAAAGGGGAAATCTCGGGGAGGAAACCTCCGTAGAGCCAGGACTTTTCACATTGCTTTTAATTTCGCTTTCAGCTTTACCTCAGGGTATTGATGTATCTTAGTTTTACCAGTACAGTCCCAGTTTCCTCAGCATGGTGTATTAAAATAACATTATTTTTTTTGCTGGTACTTCTTTCCAGCCCATTTGCAGAGATGCGCCAGCGGAAGATGTCACTGAAGGGTGCCGGGTGCTCCCTGAGAGGAGCTGGGGATGCAGGCAGCAGCACTGGCAGAAACACCACCAGAGCTGCTCTCTTGCCACTGAAACACTTTGGGGATGCTCAGCTGCCTTTTCTGAAAGGCTTTGCCCAACACGGTTGATTATTAGAAGCTCCTCTGCTCTGAGGAATAACCTTGTCTCTGAGCTGAGTCGGCAGGGATGCTGTCAGCCGTTAAAAATAGAGGCTGGACTTCTACCAAGCACCCAGCTCTTACCCTGTTTGAAAACCCTCTGTCTCTCCTGCCCAGGGGAGCAAGAAAACACAGGAGGATCCTGGCTGGCTTGGGTTTGCTGTGACATGAGCCTCGGGCTGTGATGAACACCGAGAAAAAGCTTTAAGATGCTCAAGAGGAGCAGGAGAGGGGCTTAAGTGCTGTAAGAGGGAGAAAAACATCTGAGCACTGTCCCTTATGGGTCTGAGCCATCTCAAGTGAGTTTTCTCTTTGATTTTTCTAATTGTTACCCACTTCTGGCACTGGCAGGGCTGCTCAACTGTGTGTTTCAGGCAGGTGCTGAAGCTGCCTTCTGATTTTTACCAAAAAACCCCAACTATTTCCTCTCCATTTATTATGCAGGGAGATTTCTGTTCCATCCTCACAAGGAACAATGCTTGAACTCAAAGTGGGGGCTCTCAAGGGGTCATCCAGCCATGTGCTGGTTATTACAGGTAGATTATGTAGTGGTTTTGAAGGCTGACAGGGAGCAAAAACACTTTCCTCTCATCACAGGAAAGACTGAAGGGTTGTGGTGTTTGGTGTTATTGTTTTTGGGTTTTTTTTCCCCATTTTCCATCTTTAAAGAAGAAGGAAAATGCACCAAAATAAGGCAGAGGTGAGGCATGGGAAGGTAGTGACAGGTCTGAGGTTTCCAAAAGAACTCTAACTGCTGAATTATCCCCAAAGAAAGGTGAAAGGCTGTGAATCATGGTTCCCAAAGTCCCATGAGTGTTTCTCCTCTCCCCTGGCATCCAGCAGCCCTCCAAGCTTGGGAACAGAGGGAAGTGCCAGAGATAAATCACATTTAATCTCAGCTCACTGTTTGTGAAGGGTAATAGCTCTGCGGGCTGTTTGCTCACTTGTTTGACGAGCCAATGGAAAATCGAGTTCTATTCCTCCTTGCTGCCCCTGCTGCTAGAAAGGGGTTTCCTAACATCCGACTGGATCCTTTCTCTCCTCCCCACCCTTGCTGCAGAGAAAAGGTTTTCTCTGCTCCTTTGCAGGCAGCGTCTTCTCTATTTGCCAACTCAGTTTTGCCCTTGACCGTCTTGTCTCTGGGTTAAATAACTCAAATTCATTCAACCTTTTGTATTCCCCAGATCTCCCGAATTGACTTGAGTGAATTCATTAGTGGGTTGGTTCTTGGGCCAGGAGGGAGGAAGGTCTGCCCTGAGCCCAGGCTCACTGCCTCAGGCGAGTTTTACTCCTCTGCCCTGATGCCTCAGGGGTCTTCTGAAAGGTGCAGGGGATGTTTCTGTCAGTTTAAGGGGCTCTTTTTCCTGTGCCTCTCTTCCAGTGGTGCAAACAGCCAAGAAATCAGCTCTCAGCATCTTCATCTTTATCTAAACCCGTCGCTTTGGCTTTTCCTGACCGCAATCCTGCCTGAGCACCTTGCTGTTTCTCCCCGCCACATATATATTTAGGTATTTTCCCATATCCAATTAATTCAGCCTCCACCACTGAAGCATTGCATTGCCTCGATCCATCCTCCCTTTCATCCTCCTGCAATAAAGGCTTCTTTTGTTAGCAGCTCGCTGCCAGGCCGTGTTTCTCCGTCAGGCTTGTGTAAAAACACCCCCAGAACCCGGGATATAGAGGCGTTCATTACCCTCTTTTGCAAACCTCAGGGCTGGTGGGTAGAAAGGAAGAGATTCATTATATTCTGTGGAGGTACCTGAGCCTGAGACCCCCAGGTGAGAGGCAGCTGGAGGGAAGGAGAGATCCGGCGATTCTCTGATTAAGTTGGCAAAAAAGTCAGGGGTTGTAGCCCCAGGAGCTGTGCCAGAACTCACCAGAGCATCTTGGTGGGGGGTTTTATTACCACAGTGCTGAGCGATGGTGCTGGGGCAGCCTTGGTGGGCTGCATTTCTGAGCTTGGCTGGGGAAACTGGAGCAGAGAGAATCTGAACCTTTTTTCTCTCCCCTTTTTCCCATTAGAGGTAACAGGGTTTTTTTTCTACCAACAACATGTTTTATTTCCATGTTCTCCCCTCTTTCCCCCTCCCAGCCCAGGGATAGTAACTCCATCCTGGCTGGATGTTTCAAGCACCACTCTGTGGGGTTCATGATGCCTTCTCATCTCTGTGCATTTGAGGCCAAGCCCATTGCTTCATCCCCAGCTTGGCTTTTTCACTGTAAACCCCCTTTTGGGGGCCCTGGTTGATGGGGGCTGGGAGGTTTTGGATGCCTTTTTCAAAGCCTCGAGGGATGCGACACTTCTCCTCACCCTTTTCCCAGCAGGTGCTCCTGAGCAGGTCTTTGCCATCCCTCTCCTTCCCCTCCTGATGAATGCTCTGCTGTTCCAAGTTAGCATCGGTGGGTCTGTCAGAAAAATTAATTTTTTAATTAAAACAATTTTTTTTTTTTTTTGTGGTGGTGCTTTAATGTCTGGGTCTGGAGTAATTATTAGTAGCTCCAGGGAGACTGTGCTTTAGAAAAATTGTTGGTGCTCCTGCAAAGGAATTTATCTGATTAACGTCAGCCTTCACACGTGGCTGTCGGGCGGGGGATGGATGACGGTGGGAGTCCTGCTGCTCTCAAGCAAACTGATTAATCATGGAAAACGAGGCAGGGCTCTGCAGGTGCTGATTTTCCACCTCGGAGGTGGACTGGGAGAGGAAGGAGGGGCTGGGACCGGCTCCCTTGACATCCCCTACCTCACATGCAGATCCTGGGCTGTGGCTGGAGAGGTTGAAGAGGTGAGGAGTGATGGGTCTGTCACTTGCTGGAATAAGGAGGCAGAAGAACACCCAAAGAGCACATGAGCAAAGCCTTGGGGCGTTCTTGTCCCCAGGAATGTCTCCTGGATGGGAGTGGAGGAGCTGATGCTGCCCATGGGGCTGGGGGATGCTCAGCAATATCCCTGGCCAGGTCATCCCCCCACTTGGGCTGCTCACCCAGGGGATTTAGCCTCACAAGAAGCCAAATCCTTCCCTCAGCAAAAGGCCAAAGGTTCCCTGAAGGAAGCAGCTTTTCCTCCAGCTCTTCCCGCCCAACTTCTTATTACAGGCTTATTCCTGGCCTCAAGCATAAGGGTTTAGATACCTCCCCAAACTCCTGGCTCTGGAGGTTTTCGCTGGTCTGTTTTAATCCCTGTAGCCCCAGCTGCTCTGGCTCTGGGCTATCCTGGCTGGAGGAGATTAAGGGGGGCCTGGGAGTGAGCTGAGCACCATCGGTGAGTGGAGGAAGCAGCATGAAGGCAGCTGTTCGCTCGAGCATCCCCCCTCTGCAAACCCCTCCTTGGGCAGGGGTCCCCTGGGATGCCCAGGGCATGGATGGATAGATAGCAGGAGGGGCCAAACAGTGCATGGCTCAGGACAACCTTTCCCCAGTTTACCTGATTTCATCGTAACATTATCGGCTGCTTCTCTAATGGGTTCTGCAGGCTCCAGGCAAATCCTACCCTTTGTGCTCAATTAACAGGCTATACCCTGGAGAGTGGGAGGTAATATAAATATTTTCTATGTAGTAATAAGGCTTCTTTTTTTTTATTATTATTATTCTTTTTTTTCTTTTCTTCAGTGCTGTCATTACATTATTGATTTGACATCCAGGTGTCAGGAACAGCTGGATGGCAGAAAAAATGGCAACTTTAATTCGTTTTGCAGGCAGGGGTGGGCTGGGGGGAAGACTTTCCTCCAGGCTTTCCATCCACCCCCCCCCCCTTCCCTCTGCAATGCTCCATGTTCTGCCCTGACAGGAACATTTATAAACTGCCACTGTGGGGAGTATTATTAACAGCTCGATTCCTTAAAGATGCAATTAATTATTCACCTGCTTCCAAATCAGTTTAAGCAGCTTCTAAGCTGCAGTGTAAATAAAACCTTCCCAACTCGCCTCTCCTCTCCCTCGCACGTACTCATGTGCGTATTCCCGGGCTTCATAAAGCTGAGCTACTCCAATTGAGCCAAACGAGCAGCTATTGTAAATCACTGCAGCTCCACTGGCTTCCCCGGCTCTCTGCTGAGTTGCACCAGCCAGGATTTGAACTCCTCCTCATGGGGATGGCAACTGTCGCTATTTTCTCATTTGCCATATATTTTTTTCAGCTATTTTTATCCTGACACCACCCCCCCCCCCCAGCCCAATTTCCTTTTTACCTCTTTAATAAATCATCCCCTAAATGATCCCCTGACTGAGTATCAGTCACAACACCTTTGTAGAGGGGTTTGGTTTATTATTGTTTTTATTTTTTCCCTCTTTTTAGGAAAATGCTTATTAAGTTTCAGCTGATGGCTGTTTTCAAAGCAGAAAATACCAGCCATGCTCCCAGGGCTCTGTGAGTAAAAAGCTGCACCAGCCCTGGGAGATGCTGATCTGGGGACCCAGAGGGGACAGGCTGCATTTTTGCTCTCTCCTCTGGCTTCCCCAGGCTTGGGTCTGGATGGTCAAAGCAGATTGAAAGACCTTTAGTGTCACGGTGTTGGATCCCTCACGGCCCTGCTGAGTTTCATTTATTGCAGTTAAGTTTCTGGGCTGAAGTTTAGGTTTGGAAAATGGCAGATATTTGTGCAGTTTAGTTGATTTAGGTTTGGAAAACGGCAGATCTTTGGGCAGTTTGGTTGATTTAGGTTTGGAAAATGGCAGCTATTTGGGGAGAAAACATTTTAGAAAGAGGTTTGGGCTTTTTTTCTCTAATGGAAAGCTGAGACCTGCGGTGGATTTTAATGGGAAAGGATGAGGCAGAGCTCCTGAAGCACCTCTCTGCAGCCACCCCAGAAATACCAAGCACCCAGGACTGAAGGGCATCCCCAGCGTGGCTCTGTGGATGTGAGGACCCTCATATCACCCACTCGGTCCCCTACAGCACAGCCCCCTGCTCCCAAGTTGCCAGGGCTGGAGGAACCACTCATCACTGCAAGCTCCCCTCATCCCACCAGGGACAATCTGCAAACCCCGTGAGAAGGGAGTGAATGGGAATGCCCGGAGGATGCTCATCTCCGTAAATAGACTCCCAAAATAAATAAATAAGTAAATAAATAGGTTAAAAATCCCTTTTCCTATTTCAGGGTCCGTCTGTGGCACAAATACAGTCGCTGCCTCGCTGCTTCTAACAAGCCGGGCCAAATCTTTGCATAGATTAGTCGCTAACAATGGAGTTAATAACGATAATGGCACAAATGTCCTGTGCCTGCGTGAGCCACACTTGGAAAGAAAAACCCTACTAGCACCAGGTAATCACTGCGTTTCATCCTGTCAAAGCCATCAATCACGTGGAGAGCCCATTCATCAGTCAGCTGTGCCGGGACACAGCAGGCAGGGAGGGAAAGCAGCAGCTCACAGCGCCCCAAAAAAGCTGCGGGGGAAAGCTGGAGGGGGATTGTCACACACACACACACACACACCCCCCCCGGGATTGGGAGCGGGGCTGGGAAGCAGGATGCTGGCACGCTCGTTTGGGGAGGTCCAAAGCTGGTTGGGTGCTCGGCAAAGCCTCCTCTCGAGGATGCTCCCTCGGATGCTTCTCTGTCTCTGCAAGCCGGGGCTGACAGGGCTGCCTCTGCCGGAGACAGATTGTTTGTTGCTGTTCCTCCATCTGGCTGGAATTACGTCTGTCTTCCACTGTGTTATTTGTTGCCCGGTTGCCACTTGTAACCCATCCTTTCTCCTTTGCTTTCTACCACCTTCAGCCACGCAGTGCCAGAGGACCCAGTACCCTGCATGGGATTCCAGTATACTAGTGATGGAAATCCTACCCCGGGGGACTTTCTGCTTTGAAATAGAGGATCTCGCTCCAAAGAGCACCCCTGAAGCCAGTGGTGAGCCTGCAGGCAGAGAACAGGTAGCCATCCAGCAGCAGCTCCACTTCAGTGAGTATCTAGTTATGGAGAGCCTGGCCTCATCCATGGTAAGTCCAGGGCTGGACTCTGTCTGAGACCCACCACCCTGCTGACTGGTGGGTGAGCAAACTAGGAGCTGGGAAAGGGCTCTGCATGCTGTCAGCTCTGAGCTGCTGTGGTTGTCACTCCTGGTCTGCATAAACCAGCAGGCTTGGGGAGATGGAGGGGACACAGCTCTGCCTGTCACTGCTGACCTCTCCATCCAGCACTGGCCACCCCTCCACTGCTGGCTCAGACCCACTGGGTCTGACAGGTAATGAGAACTCAAAAACTCACTGCAAGCACTGGTGATGCCCAAAGGACTTGGCACTCCCTGCTCACTTTTAACTCTGACATGTTCGTGGAGCCCTCTGTTGTATGACATTTGTGTAATACATGAAGCAGATGTTATTGCAGAGCACAGCCTGTTGCCCTGGGCTCGGTGATGTCCTCTTCAGAGGCTGACCTGAACTTTCCCCAAAGCAGTAAATGTTCCTCTTAGCGCCATGACCAGCACCCTCCACAAAATACCTCTGCCAAGGATGCTGCAGAAGTTGTCCAACAGGTAAAGGTAACATCACCTTTGTCCTCATGGCTGCTCCAGGAAGGAATACAGGGCTGGTAGCAGGGCAGAGCGAGCCCCAGGAGCTTCACATCTGTCTCTCCCCTCCCTTCTCCCAGCCTTTCCTGGCCTTTTCCTCCTGACAGCAACCCTTTCTTCCTCCCCTCTCCTCTCCTCCTTTTCCCCACTTCTAGGAGGCTGCTTGATTGCTTGGCTCCCTTCATTAGTGTGATACCTCCTAGAAAATTGGTAAACAGAGGCGTATGAATGAGGAGTTGATTGCAATCAGCAGGGGAGGAGGGGGGGCTGAGAGCGCTGGAGAGGCCAATGATGCTCCCCAATCACCCCATGGCCTGGGGCGGCTGCTGGAGAGGATCCGCTCTCCAGCGGAGCTGTGCAGGGTGGCTGCCCCATACTGCTCGTGCTGGGGAATGGATCCTCTCCAGCAGCCACCCGAGCATCCCTCTGCGTGTTCACACACTCACACTTCCCTCTTGGAATGTTGGGTGCAATCTGGGGAAGCCTGTCCTCACTGCTGGGATGAGTGGAATGAGGAGGGGAGGGGTGCCAGGACCCCAAGGGGACCATCACTGGGCTGAAGGCAGGGTGAAGCAGGGTGAGAGCACTCTGGGGCTCTGGGAAAACAAGAGTTTAGTGGGATAAGCATGATCTAAAGTACATCATTCATCTGGCCAGACTGCAGTGGAACTGATCCCTCGACTCTCTGTTCCCTTGGTACCATTGGAGGTGTTTCAAGGGTGGGCAGAGGATATGGGGCTGGTACCTAGTGTTTCAGGGGAGGATCTACCTAATTTCAGCCCTGGTTTGAGGTAGAGGTGATGAGATGTGGGTGCAGGTGGCCCTCCACCCCCCTGCAGCATCACTGACAGAGCAGGGAGTGTAGGCACCCCTCCCTCAGGAGCTCTCCCCTGCACGAGGGGTTCCCAGCTCTGTTCAGAGACCTGGGTGGTGAGGTGAGGGTGGGCAGAGGGGGCAACGGTGCCCATCACACAGCCCATGTGTGTCTGAGTTACCCTGTTCCTGGCCCTGGGCTGCTGCCAACACGCTTACCCAGAAGTGTCTGTCATTAAGCATCTATTTAGGCGTGCAGAAGTTGCCTAATTTTTCAAGGGTGCTGCAAACCCCCAATGCCCTTGAAGTCAGCAGCTGCTGAAAGCACCGGATACCTCCAAAAACAGGTCATGGGAGACTTAGATCTGATGCCCAGCAGAGAGAGGTGGGCAAAGAGCCAGCTTGCGTGTCCCTGTTAGCAAAGCAGGGGGTGGTGTCAGGGGGGTTTCAGAACCCCCCCTGGGTGTTGGGGAGAAATGTCCTGAGCACATGCAGCCCTGAATCACTGGGAAAACCCAGAGAGGGATGGGGAAAGCCCTTGGGGCATTCCTGTTGCCATCAAGGGCAGGCTTCTGCTCCCCAGCCCCGCCGCTCTGCAAAGCTGGCCTTGGCTCAAGGGTGCCAAACTTCTCACAAAGCCCTGCCTAGAAAAGGCAGCCGAAATAGGATCCCAGAGGATTATTCCCCAGCTGTCCTCAGTGAGAAACGCGGCTGCTGAGCAGAGAAGCAGGAATTAAGAGGAGGGCACCTGAAGCCCGGGGCTCAGGCTGGGAGAGGCAACCCTGCAGAAGGAGGCAAAATACTGGCGGTGTTTTTTTGTTACCATGCATCTGTTATTTGACCTTATAAAACTCTGTTTGTGGAGGTGGTTGTTATTTTTCGTTAAATCTTTTAATCTAAAATCCCATTAGGCTCAGCAGCGCGTTCATTTGCGAGCAGAAGCAAAACAGTTCGGTGTTTGCTCATTCCTGTATCTTCCTCGCTTCAAACAGATGTATTAAAGTATTTTCTCTTTCCCTCTTGTTTCCCTTTGTGGTTTGACTTTTTTTTAAGAGCCTTCAAGGCAGTTCAACCCGGTTTGCCCCCCCCTCCCAGCACCGCACGCTGCTTCTGGCTCTGCTGCTTTCTGGTCTGTTGAAATCAAATAAAATTCACATGATGTCCTCCAGAGCGGGGACTTCTCTTTGCCTGGCTCTCCTGCCTGGCTGCACCGGTGGGGTCAAACCAGCCCTGCTGTTTCCAGACCTCAATGTCTGGCCTAAGAATAAACAGCATTGAAAGATAAGTCCAGGGGGTGTTTTTGTTAGGTGGGGGGTGGGTATCTTTACAAAAGCCCAGGTGTGCAGAGCAAAGCCTGCAGCTCTGCGGGGCAGCAGCAGCCCAGTCCCCACACCCAGGGAGGCATGACAGTGGTCCTTTGCAGTGTTGGTTTGTGGGTTTTATTTTCCCTCTTTGTCTCTGTCATCTTTATTTCAGGAATTACTTAAAATCGGGCTTTGAATAATTCAGCGGGAGCATACGGCAGTCCAGCCTAACAGATTCGTCACAACTTCCCTTGACTTCAATAATTCACTTTCCTGCTAGGAGCTGATGTGCTTTCCTTGTACGTGGGCTTGCTGCTGAGCACGTCCAGCTTCTGGACCAAATCTGGTCACGAGGAGGAGAAAAGGGGATTTAAGGCCAAATACCTTTTGTTTTCAGAAACATTAACTTTCAACTGTGTTTGCTGGGCAGCTTGTCCAGCAAATGCATAAAGGCATTACCAAGGTGAGCTGGAAATGGTCTTGGCTTTCTGCTGCAGATGCTCCTCAGGTTCCAGGGCACCATGGCACCAGCAAGTGTTGGTCCTGCAGCCCCTTTCTTGGTGTGTGGCTTTTGGGCTGCAGCACAGGTGGGTCAGTATCCACTCCCTGAGGGCATCCTGGACCCCACCCAGCACTGGGGATGTGCCCTAGTCCCACTGCTCCAGATGGCTGGGAGCCACAGCCCACCTCAGCTTCCTAAAGAGGTGCTAGGCTTGTGTTTTCTGTCAGCAAGTGAAACCAATGTGGGTTAAATGAGCCAGTGATGGCCAGTAACAGCTAATAAGTGACACCGGCATCAAGCCGCGGGGATTCGGCAGCCTCTCCATCCAGGCTCTGCTTATCTGAGTAAATTAGGGTTCCATTTAAAGGAAGTACCGAGGCTCCTGTTGCAGTGCATTGACAGGGCTGTGCTGGAAAATACACACGATGCGTGGGGGAGAGGCTCAAATACATCATGGACAAGCTCCGTGCAGTAACATTTCCACCCCGGAGCTCTTTTCCTGCCTCCTCGGGAGCGTGGCCGCCGGGCTGGTGAGTGCTGGGCAGCGGGGAACAACGGCTGGGAATTACCAAGCAACCTCCCCGGTGGAGAACCAGGGGCCCCCATCCTGCAAACTCCGGGGAACATGTCCTCTCTGGGAGGCAGCATGAGGTAGGTGAGGGTGAAGATGCTCGGGTAGGTGCCCCGGTGTAAGAGCGTGGCTTGCGGGAAGGGCTTTGTGCTTATGCTAAGTGCGGCGAATTTAATTTCCTCCCAGTAACACTTCAGTGGTAGAAGCCACTCCAGAAAAATCAGAAAGGGCCCGAAGCAAAATGCAGCAGAGTCAATTGAAGTTAACTTCCCCGGGCACAGGGCCAGGCCCTTCTTTAGAGGCTATTTTTTTTCTCCAGAAAGGCAGTGGATTGCCTGCAAAAAAGTGTATTTTTCAGTCGGTTTTGATTGGGCTGCCTGCAGCCTACCTGAGCCCCAGCGAGTTGTGTGTTTGCAGGAGGGCTGTGAGGAGCCGCCCTTCTTTCCTCCCTCCCCTCGGGTCTTTTGAAGGAACCTCAAAACTGCTGTAAGGGCACTACAGGACCTCCAGGCACTGAAGCATCACTTGAGGAGGACCAAGGGGGCCAGACTGGCTGGAGGAAGGCAGGGAGTCTCTTCATGGCATGGGGATGGGTTTGCAATAAGGCAAGGCAAAGCCCCCCCCCTCCACACTGGAGCAGCAGAGTGGTCTCAAACACTAAGGGACCCATGAGTCTGGGAAGGGAATCACTGAGAGAGCCAAGATTCAGGGCCAGTGGGTCAAGGCAGGCTTGCTGCAGGCTGGAGCTGAGCTTGCCCCTGGGCGATGCCACACTGGGTGCCCTGGGGATGATGTGGCAGAGCAGCCCCTAGCTCAGCTTGCAGGATTCCTCTCCCCTCTGTGCTTCCCACACTGACACAGGGGGCAGCAGGGAGTTCCACAGCTCCCCTCCAACTTCCCACTCGCCCCACCACCCCCCAGTCTGATGCTGCTTCCCCTGCTAGCTGATTGCCTGCAAGGGGGAAGGAAACCACTGCTTTGGCTTTCAACAAAAGATGCCCTAAACCAACTAATTAGCCACACGACTTGCTCCCCAACCTCCCGTGACGTGTTTTTCATGCTGTTTCAGCCACACTAACGAGCAAAACTGCCGAGGGTGCAGCTGGTGGCTCCCCCAGCACTGGACCTGGCAGTGAGCTTGTGCCCAGCACCCGGAGGGGATACTCTGCTTCCTCTCCCTTGTTCAGCCTTCTCTTTGCCCTCACCCCTTTTATTCACAGGCACTTATGCTGGCCTACTTGCATGCAGTTCATTTTCTTTTTCTTAAATAAAACCTGACTCCAGGCCTTATTTGGTAAATAGAGCTGGGAGAAGCTGGGCTTGCTCTTTCTTCTCCTGACAAGCCTTTCAAGATGGGGGAGATGAGATGGAAAGAGAGACAGATGAATAAGATGCAAAAGCAGTGAAGAAAAATAAACATGAGATAAAGAGCATGGGAGAGGGAGAGAAATGAGGCAGATCCATGGCTGGGATGGGGAAGCAGAATAAGGCACCAGGGGACCTGCTAAACCCCAGCCACCCCAGCCCTTGCACACGAGGTGTGGGAGGAAACTGGGAACACACTGGTGTAATGAGGGCAGTGCTTAGCATCCCTCCCCAGCTCCTCCTGGCAGTGCCAAGGTGGGGATGTGGGGAGCAGGACCTGGTCTGGTGAAGAGGTGGCCACACTTTCAGCCAGGAGCTTTTATCCTCATCCCCTGACAGGTTTTTAGCCCGAGGTGCAGGCTGCTCATGGAAGCAGCTGGGCACTTTAACCTGCCTCTGTCTCCAGCAGCCAAGCACTGTAAATATCTGGAGGCAGTTAATGCTGGGAAACAACTGAGGTGCTTTAAGCACAGCCCAGAGCCAAACCCACTGGTGGTAGGGCTCATAAATATCCCCTTTGTGTTTCTTCCCTGTCAGAAGGCAGCAGTAAAAGAGAACAAAAGCCAAAGCCATCATGGGGTGGCTTCAGCATCTCTGGTGCCTCCTTACCCCTTCCAGGGCATGTCTAATAGCACTGAGGTGTCAAACCCAATTAGCTGGTGGCACAGGGGTGTTCTCTGGGCACAGGGAGCCCAGCACTGAGATGGCGAGGTCGGGAGCTGGCACAAGAGGCTCCTGCAGGGCCCAGCATGGAAATCATTGTTTTTCTTATTATTTCCCCATTTTCAGCAGACTGAGTAGCACTGAACATCTGCCTGAAGGCAAGTAACCTGGCCCAGCTCTTGAAACCACCAGCTTCATTGGCAGCAAATGAAGTCCTCGGTTGAAGAGACAAAGCGAAGGCTAAAGTGCTAAATTTATCTGTGCCGAAAGCAGGCGAGAGCACATGCTGTTAAACAGGGCGTGTGCTGGGGAAACTGGTAATTGCTGGCGCAGAGCAAACCCCGGGCATGGCTGGGGAAGCTTTTCTCTCCTTTATCAACAGGTCCCGGCAGCCCTAAAAGCAAATGGCCCCATCCACAGGCAGGCATCAGCAGTGCAGTTCTGCCCCAATTGTGAATTTTCATTCATTTGTTTTTATAATAAGCTGAATTCTTAGCTGGATCCAACAGAAAAAAAAAATAAAATAGACCTGAGAATGAAGTCAAAATACATGGAACTGAATTGTCCACCCAGCAGGCAGCATGTGGCTTCTAGGGTGTTGTGATGTGCAACTGCACCAGATGGAGGGGAAAAAAAATAGGACAATTTCAAAGGTCCTAGATTATGGAAGTCTCTTAAAACATTAGGGGAAGATCTCTGAATCTTTTAAAAAGTGTCTTTTTAAAAAGTTGGTGGTGGAAGCTGGAGGAGTGAGGGAAACACCCTTCCCACTGTTGAAGGCATCTGGGGAGGCTTGGGGGAGGTTTTTCCCTTTCCCCACTTGAACTGAAGGGTGTCTTGTCACTCCACCTGGAGAAACCTCATCTGCCAAGCAGCACAGCAGCTTCAGCAGAGAGCCTTTCTCCAAAGCCTCTTTCATTCCATCTTTTTAGCTGTGATTTTTCAAGCGCAGCCCGGGCGATGTCCCTCTGCCCTGACAATAGAGCCAGTGGCCTGAATCGTTTTATTTTTGGCAGCTTGGCCTGCAGCTCCTTTGAGCTGGGGAAGCAGGGTGATGCTTTCTCCCTCCCTGCAGCTGCTCGGGATGCTGCGATGCCATGGGGTTCAGGGGCAGCTATTTTGGTCCTTGGTGGGTGCAGGATGGAAACCCTCGGACAGCAGCTATAAGCAGGTCCCAAAGCTGGGCAAGCCTGGCCGTGGGTAACCACCAGCATACCCAAGTGCCTGTGAGGACAATCTCATATTCCACCCTGCAGTTACCCCAGGGGATGCCCAGGACCGGGTTGGCCTTTTAATGTTCACTGTCTGGGGCTAGGAAAGGCCCAGGGAGCCCAGCTTGGAGTCTTTAATGGCCATTCTGCGGCTAGAGGAGAAAAGACAGAGAAGGAAAGTGGGGAAAAAATAAAAAGAAACAGTTTTTCTTCTAATATTTCTTTTTCAAGTGTGAGCCCTTGCAGAAGAAGGTCTTTAAAATTAATAATGTTCATTCTTTTTCTGTCTCTATTCCCGAGACTTCTGGTTTAAATTAATGAAATGTCAAATACTACTAAGTTCTGATCATGTGTTTGTGATAACGAAGGGATGATTTCCAGCCAGTTTACAATCCTGATCTGTTCTCCTCCTCCCCTCTCACTTTTTTTTTTCCCTCCTCTAATTAAAACTCCCTTTATTAGATTTGCTCTTTCATCAGTTCCCTCTGATTTCAATCCTTTGCAGTCCAAGGCTGGTAGGAAAACCTTTTTGTTGAGCAGAAGATTTTCAGGCTTTTTTGCATTCTCCTACTTTCCTCCAAGGAAAGCAGCTCAGGCTGGAGGCAACAGCTCTTGCAATGATGCTCCATTGGGAGCTGATGGTTGCTCCCAGGGACATCCCAGCCCCTACTCCTAAGACCCTCAACCCCATAATTTATTTTCTCCATTCCTTCATTCTTTCTGTACTTGGGAACTGATTATGTTAATGAATCTAAAAGGCTATATAAGAATCCAATGCACTGTTTCCAGAGACCTTGCAAGGAAAAGAGAGCTTTCTTATCTTCCACAGTGATGTATCTCATGCCTAGCTGGGTTTCCCTGATGGTGAAATCACCAGGACACTGTGAAAGAAAGAAAAATAGTCCTCTGATGGCCGTAAACTCCCTTGGAAAATGCCAGTCAGGGGTCTCCTGGGAAGGGCACCTCAAACACCTGATTTGCCTGGCTATGGATCAAGGCAGCTCTTGCTTCACTTGATCCCCTGATAAGGTCATCTGTCGCATATAGGCAGCTAGATGGGCCCATCCTCTAATGGCTGGACAACAAGGTTACAAGGTGCTCCTGCTGATGGCTTCTTCAGACACCCATCTGGCTGGGGTCTCCAGCAAATTGGAAGAGCTCAAAGGGTTAATCTGCAATTTAGGACTCAACACCAAAGATACAGTTGTTGGGAGAGAAGAAAGCCCTGTTGAAGGCTTTAGGAAATAATTTGCCTTGGCACTTTCTTATAAGAGCGAATTGATTTTTGCTGGGCTGTGTCAGGCTGAATTATGAATGGGGGAAAGTAGAGCTGCCGCTCCCGGAGGTGAGGATGTGATAACTAGAGACGTGTGGAGTGGGCTTGGGGGCTGCCTTCTTCCAGCAGTTCCCATGTGAACCTAGGGCCACAGCATCTGCATCCCCACAGGCCTTGGAGATGTGGTCCTTGTGTGGTGCTGCCCAGATTGGACCAGGAGAAGTGTTCCTGGACCATCCAGGACCATCTCCTCTCCCTTCCCAGACAGCGGAGCAGCCGATGCTGGTTGTTGAAGGGCAAAGCACTGGGAGGGAGGAGACGGGAGAGTGCAAGTGCGGAGGGTGATGATCCCACCGCCCTGCTCTCTGTCCTGCCTGCCCACCACAGCCCTGCTGGGAAGGGACTGGTTTCCCAGCCATGCTCTCGCCCTTTGCCCTGGCCTTAAAAGCTGCTGGCGCTGCCTTGCCGCCTGCATCCATCTCCATCAGCTTGTGCTTTATCGATCGCCTCCCGCTTTCTGAGGCGAAGACCCTCCTGCAGGCTGCTGGGAAGTGTAGTTCAGGAAAGCTGGTGATCAGGAAGGGAGGCAAAGCAGCTCCCGGCTCGTTGCCAGCCTGGTCAGCGAGGCTCCCCTTGGCAGGGCCAGCTCCAGTGTGAGCTCTCGGTGGCAAGAGTCCTTGGGTAACGTGCCCTCTTCTCCCAGCACCAGTGATTTCTTCAGAGCTCGGGCTGAGAGTCCTGCTGTGAGGCTTGGCTATGCCTTGTGAGCTCGAGGGGATGCAGTGGGAAGAAAATGAGGTCTGTTTTTTTTTCTTTTCCCCCCTCTTGCCTTTTTATTTATTATCATCTGCTACAAAACAGCTCCGGCTCATCAGTAAGACCTGGGAACAGCGATTCATGGATAAGAGAGACTGTAGAAAAGCCTCTCTCCATAGCAGCCACTTCCCTAACAAAGGGGCTCAGACTATTTGCTTCCTTCCCTGCCCCTTTTCCCAGTAAATCCTCCCATAAAGAACAGCTCGTTCATTAAGCTGTCTGCTCTGTAATCATAGCTAACCCAGTAATAAGCACTGGGTTCATCCAGCCTGGCCCAGCATCCCCTGGTTCCTGGGAGGATAGAAATGCCTTGCTCCCCAGGGAAGCGGGCAGGTATGGGGAGGAGGAGGCTATTGCAAGGCACATCCAGCTCTGAGGCAGAGGGGATGGTGCTGGAGGGGGGAGCCCTGGCCCTGTCATCTCCCGGAGCCATGGCTGGGTTCCCCCCCCGGGTAATTGTGCATGGAAATGGATTCCCATTTGTCTGCTCAGTTGTCCTGTTTGCTGTCACAGCCGAACGTTTTGCATGTGCAATTACCCATCCCCTCGTATCTCTGTGGGCACGCTCAGGTGTCGCCTGCCAGCCTTCGGCAGCCACCAACACAGCCCTGTCGCTCTGTGTTTGAGCTTTACTAGCAGCAGTTGAGCAGAAGCCATTTTCCATATGAAGCTACAGGACCTATGGGGCAGATAAACGGGTTGGAAAGCCTAACAGTGGAATGAGTTCATTTCAAACCTGCCTTTCTTTCTTGTATATTAATTTACTTGGTGTTATGTTTCATCTTTTGCTTACTGGGATGTCTTTCTTCCCTTGTCCCTCTGGTAGCTCCCTGGGATGCTCTGACTTCAGCAGGAGTGGGAGGAAGCCAAGCCAGGGCTGGAAAGTGAGGACAAGAGGAGCTGCTGGGTCTCACAGGAGCCCAAGGTGGCACCTCACAGCCATGTGTTGCCCAAGAGGCAGGTGCCAACCAACTCCCCCATGATGGGGGGAAGACCACCGCAGGGTTACCCTGGTGCCATTAGCCAAGGTGCTAATCGCTTTAACCAACTGGGAGGGTGACCTCTAATCACCTCTAATCAGGACAATGGGAGCTGACAAGGCAGCCAAGGGTAGAAGCAAAGGACTAGGTTATGTTCAGCTCCCCATACCTGTTTTAACTGCCTGGCTGCCCCTTGAGCTTTGCTGACTTCCCACAGCTGGCCTTGTGTGGAGGGGCTGAAATTTGGTTGCCTGGGGACAATCCCGTTTGAGTATCTATTGTGCTGGTCCTGCCCCATCCTCCTGCCAGCAGCCACAAAGCCTGGGGTTCAAGTGGATGGCACTTTACAAGAGCACCTCTCTGAAGGGGCATGGCAAGCCAGTGCAGTGAATAAAAGGCTGGTGCAGCCAGGGAAAGGAGGGCAGAAACAGCTCCTTAATGCTCATGCTGAGGCAGTATGAGCTGAACTGTACAAGTGAGACCTGGGTCCCCATTCCTCAGCCCAGCTTTGCACACCCAGTCTTGCCGCAGACAGTGTAAACTGGATTTAGTGACATGCCACTAATGAGGCTGCAGTGCAGCCATGTGCCTGTGGCTGGTCCAGATCCCCAGTGGATTACCTGCTAGTCCAGTCCAAGAGAAACCAGCGAGTGCAATATTGCAAGGAGGGAGGGAGCAGTGGGCAGGGCTTGGCAGGGCTCACCAGCAACCTAGTAATGATGCAGTGGTAGGTGCCAGAAAGTGTGGCAGGAACACTGGACAGTATCAGGAGCCCTTGCCCAGAGCATCCTCTGCTGTTTCCATCACCTGTTTCCACAAGGGATTAGCCTAAACTGTCTTTGAGAAGGACTGATGGATGATCTGGAAAAGAGAGAGGCTATCATGGGTCTTAGTTAAGCCAGACTGAGCTAAACAACTGTCCCTGAGGCCATCATGGCAGGGTGGGCTAATGGCAGGGAGAGGAAGATGGGAAACTGCAGAACAAAGCCTGTGGATCAAATCCCCAGGGCCACATTCAGGATCAAGGGCAGGAGATTTGGTCTGCACCCGGTTACCTCTTGCTGGGAGAACATTGGCAGCAGCTGCTGCTGGGAACATCCCCCTCCCTTCCCTCTTGCTAATGAACTAGGTGAAACTTGCTGTGCCATGACTTTAATCAGCAAAGAAAACTGCAAAGTCTTTTTTTTTTTCTTTTCCCCTTTCCCCACCTGCTGAATTTGGTGGCGAATGCGAATGAGGCGGCGCTTGGGCTTGGCTCTGTGCCCGCTCCCCGGGCTAACGCAGCCAGCCAGCCTCTCCTGCACATCCAGCTTCCCAGGATAATCCACGGCACGCCTGGATCAGCCCCTTGCATTTCACACTGGGCACAATAAGCCCTTGCATTGAAAGGCTGATGGCCACAGGCTCAGCCCGCGTAACACCATCAAGCACCCGGCCAAAAAGCTCAGCCTGTGCTGGGGAGTGGGACCTGCCCGGAGTACCCATGGGTGGCTCTGGCCATGGCACTGGGTTGGAGGGTGGGGAGATGATGCTGCAACCTTGGGAGCCAAGCCCGCAGCAAGTGCTGCCACGTGGGTGCCACGCTTGCAGCTCCCAGGAGCTTGTGGCTGTGTTAGCCCATGGTTGGCACGCAGTGAGGAGCAGCCCAGGGAAGGGATTACAGGGGTAGGTGTCCCAAAGCTCTGTGTGTGTGTAGGGGGTGTTGGAACAGTACCCCCCACCAGACTCACACCTATGGGTCCATCATCATGGCAGGAGTAATTTGCAGCTCCATTAGCACTCGGAGCTGGCACAGCGGCCACACAATGTGTCCATTTGATAAGAGGCAAGTTCCACTGAATAATGAGCAGTAATTGGATTTCAGGGTTAACCAGCTTGCAGCAAAAATAGAAAAGAACGGAGAGCCATTGGATATTTCTGTTCTGGCTCATCAGACACTGGAGGTTTATCTCTGCTGAGAATAGCACAGGAGAGGTAAAGTTATTAGTGGCCATCAGAGCATGGTGATACCATCTCCCTCTTGTGTTTAGTGGGATGAGTCTATGCGTCCTCCACTGAGTTTCATTTAAGGCTACAAGAGTTTATAACCCACCCCATGGGAAAGCTCTGCACGTACCCCATTGCAGAGCAGCAGAGAGAAATCAGCCCTCTTTAGTATGCAGGAGCACCCAACCTCTCAGCCATCAGCCGTAGGGGAATGCAGGAGCTGGAAACCTGGAGAGCAGGGTGGGATAGACACATTTTTGCATGTGAGGCAAAGTCCCTGATGGCATCACCTCATTCAGGTGACAACCTGGTACAGGCAAGGCTGGCAAACATGCTTGGAGCCACAGTCGGTCACCTGCTTTGGGGTGGTATCAGTGGAGGCGGAGTGGGCACTAGAGGCTGTTCTGGGCACTGGGAGATGCTGTCTGAAGCACTGCACGGAGCTGCAATGTCCTGTCTGCCAGCAAGATTAATTCACATGTGGAAAAAGGCTCTTAGCGTGGTGGGGGAGTGGAGAGCCAGGCTTATAAGACAAGACTGAAAGCACTTGGCTTGTTTAGCCCAGCAAAGGGAAGGCAAAGCAGGGATATGATTGCTCTCCGTAAATATATCAAGCAAGTAAACACCAGGCACAGAAAGGAACCATTTAAGCTAAAAGACTGTTCTGGCACAAGAACAAATAGGCTTAAACTGGCTAATGTCGGCTGGAAATTAGGAGACAGTTTTTAACCATGGGAGTTGTGAGACAGTTTTTAGCCATGGGAAGCAGAGGAGGGGGAAATACCTCATTGCTTTCCAAATGGAGCTGGACCAGCGTGTGAAGGGAGCAGAAAACTGGCTGCCTGCAACTGCAGGGACCTGAAGCAGGACCTGGCAGGGTCCTGCCTACACGCCAGGCTCCTTCCACGTCGTGCACTGCCAGCAACTCCTGAGGTCCCCATATTCCTAGGGCAGGGAGCATCGTTCCTGCAGGCAGGGACAGCTGCCACCATCCACCAGCTCAGGAGCTGGCAGGTACCCAGTGCTTGGGACACCCCCTCAAAGTGCTCATGAGGGTAAGGGGAGATGAGCCAGAAACAGCCATTGTCAGACATTGGTTGGGAAGGTACTACAGGAGCTGTAGCATCTGCCTGGACCTGAGGGGGCAGGTCACAGCACCTGGATTTGGGCTGGTGACCTGCTGCTGTCATTGCTTCTTCTGGTTTTTCTCTGGATATGGCACCCAGCTGGGCCACCAGCTCCAGATTTTACCTCCTGCATGAAATTATTCTGAATTCCTTGTATATTCTAGGGCCTGCCTAAAGGATGGGTGAAGAATCTGATGATGAGGACTCTAATCAGTTTTGAGAGCAGGTAATTTCTCAGCTAGAGATCATCTCCAAACAGGAAATCAGATTCAGAAGATAGCTGCTTTATGCAGCACATCATGGTGGACTAGAGCAAAGCTTGTTGTAATAATAAGCAGAGCTGAAATAAGGAGATCATTACTAACGTTAAGCAGTAATTACCTTACAATCCTCCTACCAGGTGGGTTTTCCTATCTCACTTATTTCTAGTATTAATGGAATAGGAATAATTCTAGACCCAAGCCTGGCATCCGAGCAGGTTTTTTTTTTTTTTTTGGATGCTGTATCTCCTTCCTGAAACTGGAGGAAAGACGTTCCCTGTCTTCAGTGCATTTTGAGTTTGGCACCGTGCCTGGGATAATAGTAAGACACAAAAGCATCTGATGGAAGTGACCACTGGATGGAGCCTCTAAGGTCATAACAACACCCGGTTCTGGTACAGATGGTGTTTGCTGATGAGAAACGCTGAGCGTGAGCACAGGGAGCGCAGTACTGTGGTGTAAGTGATGGAGAGATGCTGGCTGTGCTCCCACTGCAGAGCTTGAGCACACCACCCTGCTTCCAGATCCATAACCCCCTGTGAGCTGCCTGCACCACTGCCCACCCCTGCCCCCAGGTCTGCCTGTCCTTGCTTCAGTGGCTGTAGATTCCTTGGGGCAGGGAGCTGCAGGTGCTGGGGGCTGCTACTGCCCAGTCTGTGGCCAGGGCCACCTTTGCATCCATGGGCTGCAGAGCCTGGCATGCTCTATTAAATCTCCCTAAGCACATTTGTTTCATTCCAGCAAGACAAAGAGATAACCATGTGAAGAGAATTCCAGTTTTGATTAAAGCCCACAGACCTGCAAGCCTCGGCTCCTGCTTGAATAAGGATGAGGATAATATTGTCAGGAGACAGTGAAAACATCTGATGATATCTGAGGTGAGAGTGTGGCAGGGCAGCAGCTTTGGGAAGGGGACTCACAGCTTGACTTGTAGAAGAGAGCCCAGTACTTTGCTCCCAGGAAGGGTCCTGTGGGCCAAGCCCTCAGTGGCTCCTCTCCCTCCAGCCCTGGGATGGAGCATTAATGTGCTGTGGGGAGAGGGCTGCTTGGTGAGGCCTCTGTCGTAGCTCTGTATGCCTTTCTTGCACGGATTAGTGGGTCCTGCACCAGGCAGCCCATACTGGGTGTACAGATATGTGTGTGGGATGTGGTGGAATTTTTGTCTTGCAGAGAAATGCTTGAGGATGCTCCTGCGAGGCCAGGGGGGCTGTCTGGGCTAAAGGAGAAGGGCTTCCTCTATGGGCAGCTGGGCCCTGCAGAGCTGGCAGCTTGGGCCCATAACCTCCAGTCAGAGTCTTTGGTATGGTGACTGCATGCACCAAGCACCATGGAAGGCTACACCTTTTTCCTTGGAAAGCCCCTTTGGCAAGGTGCAGGCTGCTGGTGGTGCTGTGCACCTTGGGGACAGCTTGGCCCAGCGTGCCCCAAATGCAGTGGGACTGGGGTCACTGGGAAGGTGCAGGGCAGTGCATGACCTGCCCTAAGCATATCCAGCTCTCCTCAGGGATCCGCGAATATTTCCCCTCGCTGGGCTGGCACTGCTGCCAGGTTGCTGGTGGGGCATACAGCTGAGCCCTGACAGCTCAATGCACTGATGGCTGCAAAGGGATCAGTGCATCGAGTTGTCGGGGCTGAACCGCATCGCATGCCGAGCATTCAAGGGAAGCTGGGGTGTGGGGATGATGGACATCCCCAGGAAATGCCGTGCACCCCGTGTTGGGGTGCGCTGCCGGATACCCCAACTGCCCGAGCCGCCTATGAGGACGCTCTCCCTTTAAAGCAACACCGGGGCCGGGCGCGGAGGGGAGCGGGAAGGCGGGGGCGGGCGGGGGGCGCGGCGACTCGGTTCGGCGGCGGCTGCTGCTGTCGCTGCTGCGGGAGGTTCCCGGTGCCGCGGCGGCGAGCGGAGCCTTTGCAGCCGGCAGCAGCCGCAAGCCCCGGGGTATGCGCTCGCCGCTGCCGCTGGAGCGGGGTCCGGGTAAGCGGGCGCGGAGGAGCGCGGAGCGAAGCGGCGGGGGAGCGGGGCGAAGGAGCCCGGTCGAGCGGCGGAGGATGCGCCGAGCCCCGCGGAGCCGAGCCCAGCTGCAGCGCGGCGCGTCTCGCCCGGCCGCCGCCCGAGCCCTCGGAGGTAACGGCAGCGGCGGAGGGGAGCGGGCAGCGGGGCAGCCGCGTCGGGATGGTGATTTGGGGAGGCTGGGGTTTGGGGGGGCAGCTCCCCGGAGACCTGCTGCTCCTCGGAGTATCGTTCAGCAAGTGGGAGCCGAGTCCCTCCCAGCGGGGCTGGGGTGAGGATAGGGCCTCGCAAGGTCTCCCTGGGGCAGGCAGATTGGGGGGGGCACCGCGCTCCCGGTCTCTCCTTGTTCCCCCCCCGGCCGTCTGCTCAGCGCCCGAGCTGCTGGAGGCCCAGCCCGGAGCGATAGCAGCTGCTCAGCGCCAACCTCAAAACCGCCGCGATCGAAGCTCGGCTTTGAGGTTCGATGTCTCCAGTAACCTCAGGCAGCACGCATTGGAGATTGGCAGAGCTTGGAGGGGGACTGTCGGCAAGCCGGCTGCTTGCCCGCTGCCACCCGCTCCCCAAAACCAGCCAACTTCGGGCTGAGTCCATGGGGCACCTGGCACCCTGTGCTGCCAGTAGCCGGGAGCCAGTCCCTGCCTTGGGCAGCTTTGGGTAGAGCCAGAGGAGAGGAGAGGGGTGCCTGGACCATCACATCTTGACCTCTAAGGACCACTGGCTCGATGAGTGATGATAGCCCAGGTTTAGCAATGCTGGTGGAGGGGGGTTGACTCGATCCCAGGCATTTAATTTCCAGCTCTTGATTCACTAGATAAGCTGCCTTCACACATCTTGCATCTTGCTCAGCTGCCCTGCCAAATTAGGGCAAATTGCAAAGCTGTTCCTCTGCCCTTCCCTGCCATCCATGGCTCTGTGAGAAACTGAGTCTCATCTTGTGTTTCTCGACTTGTACAGGAGCAACCCACCACAGCAGTGACCGGAGAGCCTCGGGGCTCTCTCTCCTTTTATCTGCTGCACTGCTAACAGAGGAGAGAAAGGGGTTTAATTATCCTCAAGTGTCAGTTCAAGATAAATCTGCTGGGACACGGCTCTTGGCAGGTGTGAAATAACAGGACGTTTTCATGCATGGGAGGCTGAGCTGCAAACAGTTCAGTGGTTTAATTGGCGGCTCCTAGGAAGAGTTCATATCAGGGTATGGAAAATAGGATGGTGTGGGCTCCAGCAGTGATCCTGGTGCTACAGCTGTGGCAAAGGAAGATGGATGCTGAAGGCTAAGGACTTTCTCTGGTGCGTCGCTCTGGGGGCTTGGTGCAGAGCAGGCTGGTAGCACAACCTCAAGTCGATGCTGTCCTCTGAGGGGCTGATGTTTTTCTAGCGTTGCTTCATTTCTGCTTATCTTTCCAGTTGGTTCCCGAGGGAGTCCTTGTGGAGCCATCGGGAGATGCGTCTGATTTTATGGGTACCTGGGGAGATAAGAACGACAGAATTACCTCCAGAACATGAGCACTCTGGAACTGTCTTCTAGGGATGTAAGGCGGGTTGGCCTCAGGGTTTATTGAGCAGCTTCTTCTCCCTTCTCTTGCCAAAATCCCTCAAATTCTTTACAGGAGCTTTCAAGATAAGCGTTTGAAGAGTTTAGGTTCTCTGGCTTAACGGAGAAAAGCCTCTTCCCTCTCCAAACAGTAGTGGCATGGGAGCTTAGCACCCATGGGGTGATGTCCCCACCCTGTCTGGGCTGCAGTGCTGGGATGTGTGGAGCATCTGTCTCCTTGTCTCCTGTCCTGTCTGTGCTGTGCTTGTTGGCCCCTGGAGCTGGATTAAGATCGGAGAGCAGAAGCTCCTCCATACGGTTGTGCAGCTGTGCTGTCCCACCGTGGCCGTATCACTACCATGAAACAAGACCCGTCTGCTACCAGGCCCTGTAACGTGTTGGTCTGGGACACGCCAGCGTGAAGAAGGACATAATATTTTATTTGATTTTTCCAGATCTGATGAGCTCTGTCTTTGTTCCTTAGCCTTCCCCGGGGGTGTGTGGGACAGATGGTTGAAGGAAGAGGTGCCCCCCATCCTTGCTGGCTGACTGGAGGGATGCAAACATGAGATGCTAGTGCCACTGCTTTCCTTAATGAGACTGTGATGTTGTGTTGTTATTGCAGTTACATTCCTTTGTTCCTTGTTTTAGGGTCCAAGATAGTGACTTAGCTGCACTTCATTTCAATGCTGGGTGGGACAAGCTGGTCATCCTGCAGTTCCCACTGAGGTCTGGAATTGGTCCTGCCTTATCCACACCAACCATCATTAGTTCTGGCTCTTCTCCCTAGGTGGTGGCGTTTGTTGCTGACACTCTAAGTTAGAAACATTCTGTTAATGTCCTTGTAACTCGGTGACTTTTGTAGATGCACAGAGAACGTGTTTTCAGGCAGACCTAGTTATTAGACGTCATCTCAGCGCCGTCCCCTTGCCATTTGTGTGTGGTGAATGCTGCTATTTGCTTTGCAGCTGTGCTCCAAGCCTGCCCGAGTTGCAGCCCTCCTTCGCAAACCTGCTGCTGTGAAACTTGCAGGTGGTTGGTTGTCTGGTTGTATCCTGGTGCTGACCACTGTGGCCTGCATGGTGCTGGTCCTGATGCAGGATAGTTGAATATCTGGTCAGGAGTGGCTTGGCCAAGGACAGCTCTGAGAAGAGGCTTTCTTGCCATAGTTTGCTTTGCCCAAGTCTCGAACAAAGGTGTTTTGGAGGTGTGATTTTGGAGCAGAGACTCTTCCTCACTTCTCCTTGGAGGTCAAGCTGCTGTGAGATGAGCTGGACCAAGTGAGAGCAGAACCCTCACTCATTTCAACTGCAACAAGCTTGTGATGCCACCTGTGACAGGAATGTATTTAGCTTTGATATATATCCTCTGCTTTGACTTTGTGTTTTGGATCAAGGCATAAGAGCTTTTGATGCACACAATAAGGGGGGAGAAAAAAAATAAATTAAAACCACAATCCTCAAAACGTTTGCAAATCCAAGAGCTTATCCTCACCCCAGGCAGGCAACATTAACCAAGGGTAGGATCAGTAAATCACAGAATCAGCCACTTTCATCATCGAACACAAGGCAGCTGGGTGTGTGTGGCTGGCACAAAGCAACATAACCACACCAAGTCTTTGCAGGGATGCTCAGGATCCGGCATCACATTATTTAGTTTTAGTTTGGGTGTTTGTTTTTTGTTTTGGTTGGTTTTTTTTTTCCTTCTCCTTAATACCATTGCAGTGAGTGGCTTGGGAACCAGCAGCGGTCCCAGCAACATGTAGTCAGGATTGGGCCCTATACGGGTCTGATCAAAAGAAAAAAAGCTGCTTGAGGTACCAAGAGCACCCACTGAACCAGCCCCTTGCCAGGGATTTTGGGAAATACAGTGACTGATCCAGGACCAGATGGGCTGAGCTAAGCTAAGCCCCTCCCTTTGTCAAAGGGGTCTTATAGCTTCTTCCTCAGCACTTCAGTTTTTGGTTGAGCTCCCACACTTTTAGCTTGTGGAGGAGATTTAAACAATCCCTGCAAAGCTGAGAACGTCCCATATGGAGATCAGCCCATCAATGCCAGCAATAATAACCCTAAAGGGGCTGGTTGTCCAGCATCCTGTCGCTTTAGCAGCTCTCCTACCTCCACTTTCTGTCAAAACCCATCTCCAGTGAGGCTGGTCTCTGCTGCTGAGCAGTGGCCATCATCTCTTGGTACTTGGGGGAGCGTCGGGGAGGTGAAGTGAAGCTGCCTGGTGAGGTGGGATGGGATCAGGCTGTCCTGACATATCAACATCATTGGTGAACAACACCTTGAGGCAGCCTCTGTCACAGCTGACCGTATGTAGGGTGTGTGTCAGCAGCAGCAGGGAGATGACAGGCTGGCATCTGGCCTTCAAATCTGTCCTTCTGCTATGCCAAGAGCAAACTCAGAGCAGGCAGAATGAAGGTAGGTGGCATCTCCCTCACCTGCGCTTGTGTGGAGCCAGGCTGGCGTGTGCTATACGGGCAGCAGCTCACCTCAGGGTGAGCTGTGAGTGGAAGGGGACAGCAAGGGTCTTGTGAGAGTCAGCAGGGCTGAGAAACCCGGTGTGCAGGGAGCACTGCAACCGTCTGAAGGGTTTGCTTGGTGTGCTTGGATCTAGGATGTGGTGGCAGTTCCCGAGTACCCCGGTGGTGTTGGAGGCTGCGGTCAGGCCAGTCCATCTGGAGTTTCATGGCATTATCTCTTAAATGTCTTTAACTGCAATAGGATGGCCTGACTGATTGGATTGTGCTCGGTAATTAGTTAGCTGGGTGCACTGTGTGGGAAGCAGCTACCATGGGAAGAAAGGGGAGAATATACCAGTGAGAGATGTTAAGCTTCAAATGGCAATTTCTCATTAAACCAGTGTCATGCAGCATTACTTGCTGGGTGTAGGAGGCCAGTTCCAGTGTCCTGGACCTTTTCTAGGCAAGTAACTGCAGTTTTACTGCCTGACCTGAGCCCAGCGTGTCGCAATGCTCTCCCGCTGTGGGAGCTACCACCCACCTGGCCTCAGGGACCTGCTGGGAGGATTTGGTGCCAGCTGGGGTGTCTCTGGGGGTGCTGGGGGGTGCACCTCTCCTCTGGGACACAGACCCTGTGAAAGACACAGGATGGTGCTGCCCTGCAGCCTTTCTGCACCTTCTGCCGCGTGTTCACTCAGGCTCCTTTGTCTGCTGTTAGCATCCATTTGTATCTTTAAACAGAAAGCGTCCCTCTGAGATTCACTGGGTTGTTTTGTGCTTTTTTTTTTTCCCCCTTTGTGTTTACTGTGGGGATTAATAAGGAACCGCAGCGTAAGGCAAATCGGCAGCAGCTCCTTGTTTATTGTTCCATTTAGGAAAGTGCTGCTTGAGCTGGGCATGGTCTATCTGTGGCTGGGCCAGGTAGCCATGGGGCAGGTCACCCTTCCACTGGCCTAACAAGAGCCATGACTTGCTCCTGGCTGGCTGCCGAGGGGCAGGCCAGGCCTGGGTGGGAGCTGACGGCCCAGCGAGGCCTGGGCAGGATCCTGCAGCCCCCAGATCAAGGTCTGCTGGGGCCATGGGGCAGGTTGCCATTCCACTGGCCTAACAAGAGCCATGCCTTGATTCTGGCTGGCTGCTGAGGGACAGGCCAGGCCTGGGTGGGAGCTGAGGGCCTGTCAAGGCCTGGCTGGGATCATGCAGCCCCCAGGCCAAGGCCTGCTGGGGCCATGAGGCCCAGGCCTGGTCCTCCCAGCCTGCGGCAGGTTGTCCATGTAGCTCCATGCCGTCCCTGCTGCTCTGACTCACTTAGAACTTTGCTGATTTATAATGTTATGTTTTGTGTGTGTGTAAAGCCCTATGGGTTGCTGAGGGCACTTTGTTTGTGACTCTAGGCCCACTTGTGCAGATTCTCCTCCCCAGACCCGTCGCTGGTTCTGGAAGGGTTTGGCAGGTTTGGCCATAGCAGGGACAAGAGGCTCCTGTCATGATGCTGGGCCCATCTGAGGGGACTCATCTATCATCCACGGCTCCATCTTCAGCTACCTGGCTCCTCTGGTGCCCATTTGACACATGGCAAGCTGGAGTATTCTCTGCTAACAGGCATCTCTTGTAAAATTTCAAGCTTGTTTGTGACCAAGAAGCCAAGGCTTTGCCTGCAGGTGCCCACTGGCATCAAAATGGCCCCTCTGCCTGTTTTGCTGATGTTCTCCTTTCCCCTCCTCAGCGTTGGGAGGCTTTGCCTGGCTGCAGATGGGAAGCACAACCTGTGTCCCCAGGCACACTCAACCTCTGAGGTGCCAGTTGAGCTGCCTGCTGTGTGTGGGTGCTGGGATGGGCACTCCACAGGCTGCTGAGGTCCAGGAGCTCCCCAGTGGAGCAAGGAGGTTGGGCTGGAGGAGAGCAGTGTAAAAGGCAAGGGTCAGCATCGCCACCAAGCCAGAGAAGAGTTGTAGTGCCTCTGCGCCGAAGGCCGATAAATCTCAGAGGAAAAAAAACAAAGGAAAAGAACATAAAAAGGCATGTTCCAGCTAAGCTTAACCCACAAAGGAAACCCACATCATTTAAACAGAAAAGCTTTTAAAAATAGAACTTTTTAGCAGAGAACGCTACTCAGGAGAGTCAATGAGCTCTGTTTCAAGAGCTGTGAAACGAAACCCTTCATTTTCCAGCTCTCCAAATATCAGGGGTGGCTTCTGGAGCTCTGTGTTCTTCCAACCTGGCTGCTGCTTCTTGCTGGAACGGGGAATTCACCATCTTGCTGAAGGGGAGAAGCTGTGACTCTGATCCATGTTACATCTCGCCTTGCTTTCCCGCTCGCCGGTGGCGCTGAAGGGGAGGTGGTGAGCCCTGTAGAGCAATCCTGATTTTTTTTTTTTTGTTGTTTTAATTGGCTAAGGAGCCCTCTCATTTGCTTTGCTTCTGACTAATGAGGCGCGTCTCACTTTGACAACGTGTCGCAAGCAATAAATGTCTTGGGAGCTGCTGGTCCGCAGGGCTGCCCTCGTGCTCCTGCCTGAGCTCACCCTCCTCCATCTCACCCTGTGTTGCTGGCTCCTGCCTCAGCCTGACCCCATGAGTGTCCTTCCAGAGAAGGAGATGTGGGTGTGGGTGTGAAAGCAGCCATCCCCGTGGGCTGGCTTTGAGGCTGGGGATTCTCGGGCTTCCTGTGTTGTTTGCCTGGGCTGGGAGTTTGAAAAAAGAAGTCACCAAGGACTGAAACCAACAGTTGTTTAGCAGCTGTGATCTTGGCTATGCGTTCCCAAAGATCTCTGCTGTGGCTCAGAGTGTGAGCCCTGTGCTAGGCTCTAGCTGATCTCACCAGGTGCTCAGGTTGGCTGGTGGTGAACCAGCATGCAAGGGAAGATCCTATGGAAGACTTTTTTCCTCATAAAATATGCTTTTTTGTTGTTTTTTATTGCAAGATTTTTCAGGAACATGTCTCATTTGGTGAGAAGATGGTCTCCAATAGGAAAATGTAGTTGGATCCATGATTTTAAAGGCATTCCCCATGGGAAGGCAATTCTGGCTTTATCAGAAGCACTCTGGTCGCTGCAGGGGTTGCAGAGACTAAATCCTCCTTCTATCCTCCTTCTCTCCCCATCCTCCTGTGGTCAGTCTGTGGTGCAGCGAAAGGGGTCAGAGCAGCTTGTCCTGGGTTCCTCACTGTGGAGGGTGACATCCTTGTGTTTAGTAAGAGCACATGGTATAGGAAGGGGTTGAATGCTGCTTTATTTGGGGATGAGGACACCTTTGTGCTGTGTGTCACCTCTCACTGGGTGACACCAACCTTCACTCTCCTGGTGGCATTGACAGCTCCAGGTTTCTCATCCTGGCTGGGAAACACCAACTATTAACACTGCTCCTCTTTGTATTCTTGATGGATTCTCTTAAAGAGTTGCTCTTAGTGGCTCTCCACGGTTAGCTTTTGTTTTCTTCTCAATAGCTTGTCTAATAAATGCCATTATCTTGGGCACAAATCTCCTTCATGTCTCAATTCCACTTGGCGAGCGTTGGTAGTAACAGCAGCCTTTGAAAAGGGGCTCTGTCACCAGTGGCCGCGGATGCCACGTCTGCTCCCCGCCACCTGTCCCCAGAGCCGATAAAGACGAGGGGACAACACGTGGCCAGAAAGCAAAAGGGGCATCTGCCTGATAAATGGGATGTCTACGCCGTGCTGGCAGCAGCTGGTGCAGTGGCTTTTGGGATCGGGGTAGCCTGGCCCCTGCCACCTTAGTGACCAGAGAAGATGGCCTTATGGCCTGGATGGCCTGGGATCCTTCCCTTTTCCAGCAGATTACAGGAAAATAAAAAGGTGGTGCAGGGTGACAGCTTGTCAGGGAAGGAGATCAGAAGTGTTTCTTACAGCTTGAGGGAGCTTCTCATCTGTGGCCACATAGAGCTGTTGCCTCTCAGTATAAATCTGCTCCTGGAAAGGCTTTAACTGGTGGGTGCTGGGTCGCTTACTGGGTTTTGGGCCAGCCAGTAAATGAAAGTATTAAGGTGTCTCCATATTTAATCTGAGGGCAGCGTGTTCCCAAGGGTGTTTAATCCCAGCGAGACCTGACCCCGATACGGGCGCTGCAGCGACTCTTGCTTGTTATTGTCCCTCCCGCGTGAGAAGCCGGATGGTGTTTTAATTAAGGCAAACCCAATTTCAGCAGGACCAGGAGGCAGAGTTCAGCTGCTGCCTTGTCAGAGCTTCCCAAGGAGCATTTCCCATGCTGAGGTGGAATGGGACCATCGGTGGGAACACGCTGCTCAGGCTTCTCCTCTGAGCCGTTGTCTCGTCACCGCTCTGAGATCCATCCTCTCCCCGAGTTACAAATATTTTATCCTCTTGGTACCTACTGCAGCAAATTGCTTTTTTAAAAGTAATTTTCTTTTTCTATTTTTTTTCTGTTTTTTTTTTTTTTCCCCCTTCCTGGGTTCTTGCATTTTAAAAGGCACCCGCCCTGCGTGCGGCACTCAGGCGTGCGCTCGGCTTCCCCCCGAATGTAATTGCTTTAAAACTGCAGATAGTTGGTGAAAGCAATTTTCTCTACATTACGGGAGACTCTGGCTCTTCTCATCCTTCATGCACGTCACTCTCCCGGAGCCCTGCGCTCTTCGTGCTGCCGTGCCACGCTCAGCACCAGGCCCTGTGGTTCCTCTGCTTCCCAGGATGAGGCTCTGGTGTTTCGGAAGAGGCTGGAGCGTGATGAGGGACCTCTCTCTGGGGGCAAAACCAGTTTCTCTTGCAACCAGTTTCTCTTCAGCTTCTGCTGAGCGAGGGTGATGCTTGCTGGCAACAAAGCCCTTCCCTTGGCCGTGCCCCGAGCAGGGTGCCCACTGGTGTCGTGCCCCCTGGCTGGCTGGGTACCTGTGCCAGGCGCACACAGCAAAACCCAGCTCGGTTTTACGGCTCCGCCGCCCACGCGTTTTAACCGGCTTTTCCTATTTTTTTTTTTTTTTCCTTGGGCTTTCAAAAGCATTAATGATGGAAAATAAATTGCAATCGGAGAGAAATAATCTTGAGGTGTTCTCTGTAGGCCTTGTCGTGCCTTGCCTTCCTCAGCCATGATGAAGGCTGTGGCTGGAGGGGAATATCAATGAGGAGGAGCCCCAGATCGCTCCAATCTGTTCTGATGCCTCTTGCTCAGTGGATCTCACTGCCTGCTCGCTGGTGAAACTGAGAAACCCAAGGGAGGCTGGAGAGGGTGGAAGTGGTGAGGCCGTGCTGCACCTTCTTGGAGGGCTTGCAGTCCCAAGTCAAGCAAGGTCAGAGAGCTTGGGGTACACCAAGGCTTCTGAGGGTCTGTGCCCTGCTTGGGGGGGTTTAGTTGCATCCTGGCATGGGGCAGCAGTTGGCTGTGTCATGCTCGGGGTAGTGGTTGATAGCTGGCCTTTGGAGGATCCCTCTCCTCCTTTCTCTGTGCTTCCTGTGCTGGAGGGAGGATGCTGATCCTTGAGATGTCCCTGCTGAGGCCAGCAGCATCTCTAGAAGCATCCAAATGTCTTGGCTGGGTAACCTCATAGCAGGACAGGGTGCAGCAGCTCTGTCAGCATCAAGCCTTATGGTCCCTGGAGAAGTGCCAGAAACCCTGACATTTCTCCTTCTCCTGCAAAACAACCATGGAGCTGGCATGGACCCTGAGTCCATGGAGAGTCATCCCTCAGTCTGGCCTCCAGTGAGAGGCTGTTAAGGCACCATTGCCTGTCTCAGCCCAGCCCCTGGGCTGCTGTTGGACATAAACCAGCCTTGTAATGAAAGCTTTTTCTATGTCTGTTTGTTTTCTGAGCATCAGTTTAATGTCTGGAAAATCCTGTTGCAGTGGAGCTTGGAGATCTTCAAAGACGCCTGAGGAGAGAGGATGGATGCTCTGTAGGGACCCTGGAGAGAAACCCATCTGGCCTCCCCAGGGAGCTGCCTGGTCTGGGGGCTGAACCTGGATCTGAAGGCTGAGGTCTGGTAGCTCTGGAGGTTTTATTGCTGAACATGTTTTCACTTAAAGCTTAGACAGAAATTGTAAGGTTTTGGTGATTCTTTTGCTTAGGTTTTTGTGTGCCAACTGAGAGCAGGCTGTCTCTCCTTTTAAATGGAGAGAAACCCAGATAGCTCTAGCTTAAAACCTACTAAACTGAGATCTGCCTTTTCCCAAGGGATTTGGCTTGGCATGGGGAGGGGAATACCAGGCTTTGCTCCCACAACATGGGTTCCCATCACAGGGAGAGCCTGGTGTGGTGTATTGTCCTCACATGAGCATGTTCAGTGATGCTTGTACATCCCTCCCTTCAGGGGCTGGGGGTTTCTGGTGGCTTTCAGCTCCCACCAAAGCTGGAGTCAGGGCTGTGTGGCTGCTCTGAGGTGCACCAAACCCCCCCAAAGTGGAGCTTCTTGCTGCAATATCCTCCCAGTCACATAGTTATGTGCTGTCTTAATGGTGTCAAGCTCTGAATGAGCTCGGGCAATTTGCTTTATAAAGCAAAGCACTAAATATGTCAACACTCAGTGCGTGTTTTTAATATAATATTTCAAATTGTTTTGAAAGAAGCCAAGATCCTTCTTTCCCTCTTCATTAGGAGCGTTTTATGTGAAAGAGATGAACAATAGGGAGAGTTTGCCAGAGAAAAAAGCGTTCCCAAGTATTTGTTGCTGCTGAGAAATCAGCTGCTTTTTAGAAAAAAAAAAAAAAAAGAAAGAAAAAAACCCTCTCAATGCATAACTATCAGGGCAATTAAGCTGCATATAAGCTGCCAAGGGAAGTTGTAGGCTTGGCTTTGCTGGAGATGTGGAAAGCCTGGCTTGACTGTAGCCATTTGGCCATGTTTTGGGCACAGTGAGTCCCTGTCTCCAAGGGGGAATGGACTAAATGACCCACCAGATGGGAGTTTTGGAAATAGGGGATGACCTGCTCTGGCATTTTTAGGCTGGGGGTGGGTGGGTTTGTGATTCTTACACTGGTTCAGCCCAGAAATGATGGCTTTGGCTTTTAACTTGCTTCTCAGCAGGACCAGGGATGGCTTCTGTCCTGGTCTCCAGCTGGGAGACTTGGTCTCCTGCCATGGAAAGGGTAAGACCTTCTGCCTGGCTGGTTGCAGTGCTCTGTTCTGGCTGGTGCTACTCAGAAGGAAAAAAAAAAAGCCCTAAAATTCCCACTGCAATACTTTCATCAGAGAAACTGGGTTCCTGTCTCTTCCTCCAGAGAGTTTCTCTTTCATCACAAGTTGGAAGAGACTTTCAGGGAACTAGGAACTTTTCTCTTCTACGAGGACAAACCTGGGGAGACGGTGGGAGGGAGGGAGTTGTTCCCTGCATCTCTCCATCCATCAGGCTTCCCCAGCTGTGTCCCCACAAGTGGGGATGTGAGATGATATCCTCACAAAACAGAGGGCAGCTGAGACCCTGGAGCCTTCCCATCGTGGCAAAGGCAGGGAGCAGGGTGGTGGACCCTGGAGAGAAGGATTTGAGCAAAGACAGGGATCTGGCTGCCAGGATCAGCACAAGAGAAACACTGTGGGTGGAATAGCGTGCAGATGTTGGCATGACAGCTGGCTGTGCTGGGACATGGGCAGGGCTGGGTCACGAGCTGTGACCCAGGGCAGGGCAGGGAGGGGGGCACAGACAGTGCCATGGGCCTGAGGTGGGTGTGAGCACGTTGTGTGCGTGCTCCCTGCACGATGCTGCTGGGGATTAGGAGTAGCCCTGGAGCTCTCCGGGGGATGCTGAACCATCCCCTCCTGCACCCAGGGCAGCCAGGATTCGGTTTGTCTTCACCTCCTGGTAATCCTGCTGCTGCTCAAATATTCTTCCTGCAGATCTTTTTTGTTGTTGTTGTTTTGTTACTTTTTTCTTTTTCCTTTTTTTTTAACCACCCCTAAATGGAGTGTTTAAGCTTATTCTTTTCTTTTCTGTGAAAGAGGCAGTAAATCCTTTATCCTGCCTGGCTATTTCTGTGTACGTATTTTCTCATTGTGCTCCAGCTTGTCAGCTGTGTCAAAGCCCAGAAACCTTGGCCTCTGTTGGACTTCAGACTTGGATTTCTCTGTATTTAACAACACAGGCTCCCTTGGACTAACAGTTCTTTTCTCTCCTCTTAGTGTCTTGTCTTTTTTCCCCTCTCTCTCTCCAAAAATACCTGGTTAAAAAAAGCCCTGACAAAAGGGAGCAAGTGGAGAGATAATGGTCTGCTAGGGATGACCTGGCACTACCTGCCAGCACCAGTAAGGAGTCCAAGCCAGGTTGTCCTCTTGTCCCCAGTGCTTCTGGGGTACCAGGGCTAACCTGGGTGAAGGGGAACCCCCCCTCTGCTCTCCATCCTGGGTGAGGAAGCTTTCTGGAGATTACCTTGGGATTGGGGGTGCCTAATGCTCTGGCAAGCACAAAGGCAGGATTTCAGTGCACGGGGGATTAGCTCGGGGGGAGCAGGGGCCATGTGCCAGCTCTGGCTGCAGTGCCTGCTCCCAGGAGCAAGTCTGGGGTGTCTGGCTGGGGGGGATCTGATAGAGGAACAGAGAGATAACCACCCTGTGGCTGGAGAGCAGAAGACCACCAGGCTGTGGTGCTGGTGGCCACAGGTGGTACTTGGGGGGTGGCATCAACCTCAGGTGGTCAGTGCCCCCTGTTCCCCAGGGCCAGCTCCACCAGCTCTGCTGGTGCTTCAGGAGAGCCATGGCAGCTTAGGACAGCGGGCAGCAGCAGGGCTGTTCTTGCGAGAAGGAAAGGACAAACAATGGGAATTGTGATTAATTAGCAAAGCTAATTAGCTGTGTGCTTGGGCTGGTGGTTGGTGAAGTGCCAAGATCAGAGGAGAGAGGCTGGGGGAGAGAACGTGGTGGGAATGTCTTTGGGAGAGTGGGGAAGGGGAGAGGATCCTTCCCCACCACCACCTTGCACCTTGTCTGCTCTGGGAGCTGAGGTCAGGGCAGTTGCTGCCCATAAACCTCAGAGGTGCTGCTGACACCCAGCCATCCCCAGCAGCCTCTTTCCACTCCCCAGTGCTGCCTTTGCTGGGAGGTTGCTTCCCTCAGCCACCATCAGAGTCAGGAGCTGGGTGTGAGACCCCCCGGCACTGCAGTGCTGCAGTTGTTAATTACTGAGCCCTCGTTAGGAGCAGTGGAGTTGCCTTCCCTAGGGAATAGGCTCCTCCTCACCCACCTTTCCCTGCATGGTGCAGCCCTTGCACTCCTTGCTCTCCGTTTGCAAACGAGGACCACAATCAGCAAACAAATCTGCAGGAAGCCCGTGGTGGGCTCAGAGATTTGGAAGAATCCTTGGCAAATATTTGCCAGCCTCAGCCACGAACCTCGTGGATACTTTTGATGACTGAGAGATGCTGAGTGTAGCTGGCAACTTGGGATAGGATGCCAGAACCTCAGGCTGGGGATGGCCTGTCAGAAATACCTCAGTTAATGCTTGGTTCCATCCCTCCTCCTCCTTCTCCTCCTCGCCCTCTCGCTGTGCAGTGCAGGGATCTCTTCAGATGTGATACACTTGACTGCAGCTGGTGCAGGATCACATCATTCCCATTAAAAGGTGGCTGTGGCTAAATACCATTTGCTCAGCGAGGTCTAAAGAGGTGCCCTTTGGAGTAATTGGGACACGTGGCCCCTTTCCTGAGGACAGCAGAGTCTATTTTTCAAGGCACCATCTTTTTATTAGTAATTTGTTAAACACTGGCTGCTCAAAACTGAGACACCAAAAAAAAAAAAAAATAAGGTGAGGTCTGCCTTGGGGACCTCTCTGCTAAACAAATGTATTAAATCCAGCCTGTGCTGGAGAGGATGGAGCTGCACAAGGAGGTGAAGCTGGTTAGAGGACAGGTGAAGGTGCCACCTCCTCCATCAGGAATGGGACTTGCTTCTCTCTCAGCATCAAAGTCAGGAGGAGGGCTGGCAGCTCAGGACCTGCTTTCTCTTAGTATTGCCCTTGGTTTGGCAGCAGGTGGAAGAGGTCCCCTGACCCCGTTAGCCTCCAGCTGGGCTCATTGAGCTGGGGGATCCTCCTCTTGTGTGTTCTTGGTTGTGTGCATCAGTGTGGGCAGTGGGTGCTTGCCCAGGCAGGCTTGTGTTTTCTGCCCCTCCCCACCAGCAGTGCCCTGGGAGCTGCTCCTAGATACCACCCTACACCTGGCAGGAGCCCCTCAAGGGGTGCTGGATCTCTTCAGGCATTCACATCTGTTTAGTGTCCTGCTGAGCAGGTCTGACTTGACCCCTCTTTTTCCCTTGATGATGGGGAGCAGGGAAAGAAGAGCAATACAGGAAAAAGTCAATAATTTGAAGCTCTTCACCTTCCTGACTTCCAAGCCAGACACGCTGTGGGATTGGGTTTATTTGGCAAGCACTTGAGTCCATGCATTCCCAGCCTGATGTCTCCTGCACCTTCTCACTTGCAGCCCCCTGTGCCCGGGAGCCATGAGCCGCCCTCAGCGCCCACAGAGCTGTCCCTGGAGCAGCCCCCCGGCCGCAGCCCCCTGGTGCTGTTAGGCTTCCCCAGGAAGGTGCCTGTTGCTGCTGAGGAGAACCTGCTGCACCTGCACCCAGCCTCCTGTGTCCCTCCCAAGGTAAGAACTGCATCCTTTGCTTCTGGGAAAAACAAGGGCGAGTGGGAGCCGGGTTGTTTGTTTTGTGGGTCATTGCAGTTTGCTTCTCACCCTCAGCTTGCTGGGAGGGTGAGGTGCTGGCTCAGGGGGCAGAACTTTCCTTGTCTTGCAATGAAAAGGTATTTTGAAGGTGGGGTAGCTCCTGATGGAACCTGTTGCTCACAAACCACGTTGTATCTGTGAATTTGCTCCTGGGTTGCTGTGAGGAGCCAGGCTTGGGTGGGACCGGCTGCCTCTGCTTCCCCGATGGACTTCCAAGAATAATTGTCTATAATTTACCTCTTAATGATGCTCAAGAGGCTTCCTGAGCACACGCTGCCTTTCCTCCCACTGTAAATGGTCTTTGGGGTATTTTGGAGGCTTCCTGTGGCAGAGGAGTGAGGGGTGGCTGTTGAGGGAGGTGTTTGGGAGAGGGCTGAGCCTCTGTCCCTGTGGAACCTGCTCTGCACTTTGCAGTAGGGTTTTTTTAAGGTGAAAGGAGTAGAGGTTGGTTTGCAGGGAGTGAGGCGGGGCTGAGTGTGGGGTTAACTGACCTCTTGAGGGGCATGAAATCAGTGTTCATGGCTGAGGAGTGGCAATCAAGTTTAGAAACAAAGAAAAGCTCAATTTCTGTGATTCTTTGGGGTTGAGATTTTGAAGTCTGTTGTCTTCAAGCTGCTTCTTGCAAAGACAGGCATCAGCTGCGTGCAGTAATGTGTGAGAGTCTCCATGGGTGTAATCCCTGTGGAGGGGAGCTGGGGCCTGGAGGAAGATGCAGCCACCAGCCTGTCACAGGGTGACTGTGGGCACAAGACTCCTGTTTTGGGAGGTCTGTGAGAAGGTCTTGGTGGCCCCAGTGTAAAAATATAAGACAGAGCTGGGGTCTGGCTTGTCCTGATTCCTTTTGGGAACATCCTGCCTGCACCTCTGGAGCTGGGCTGCTCCAGCTGGGGAAGGAGGGCTAGTTCTCCTTGCTGAGGCTGACATTTTCAGCCATAAATATCCAGCCCTCTCTAATCCTCCTGGTAGCTCCAGCACTGCTGTTTTCCTAAGAGTTATTTGACTCTTTGTGTTGCGTTTCTCAGACAAATGGCTTTTAAATAAAACCCTCTGCTAACTCGTTAGGCCTCCTGTCCAGGTCACTTCCTGCATGGGTGATTTATGGGGCTGCTTTCAACATTTTATTAACTTTAAATCGCTGGGGCCAGTCAATCGGAGTCTATCCCATTAGCTGTGTGAGTGGCAGCCCCAGGGCATCAGGCTTTCCAGCAGATTCCCTTCCTTCTGGGAAAGCCACCGTGCCCTGTGAGCGACCACGGGGCCAGAGATGGGAAGGAGCAGGAGGAGGATTCAGATAAAGAGAAATAGATCTGGGGTGGATAAGTGAACTGCATGAGGGTTAAGGAGATAATGAGGCTTGTGATCATATCTGGGGAGCTGGCTTATCTCCTGCTGTTGGTACGTGTTGTCTTGGCTGCATCCCTGCAGTGTCTGCTGGACCGTGCAGTGATGGGAGAGGAGCATCAGGACTTGGCAAAGAGGTGGCTGCTCCACACTGATCCCAGAGCAACCCTGAGCACCCACCCTGAGTAGGATGTGCCTGTATGAAACCCCTCCTGTAGCAGTACCACAGACAGAGCCTAGAATCTGCTTCCCTGCCACCTCAACCCCCTCTGCAGCTCCTTCCCTCTTTGAGCAGCTCTGGCCAGGCTCTGCAGTCCCCGGTGGCGGGGTGGGTGGGTGAGCTGGGCACAGCTCTGGCACGCCAGAGGCTGCTGGGTGCCACTGGGGACTGAGTGAGCAGAGGCAGCTCTGGCTGGGAAATCCAAAGGAGGCAGAGATGGGAACTGATGTGAGGCTTGCAGCAGCAGCTTTGATTATCTCTTGTTTTGTTGCTGCTTGCTGCCCGTGCCCTGTCTTTGTTCCACCCGTGCTCAGAGATGTTATTCAGTGGAGTTTTCCAGCTCTTGGTAACAGGAAAGAAAAAAAAAAACTCTGAACTCCTCCACAACCAGATCTAATGAGCTCTCTCTGGAAATAAAAGCATCCTGAGGACAGCCTTGCTGTACAGAACAGCCCGTTCTCTGCAGCTGCTCTGGCCACTGCCTCTGAGCCGTGGCCCAGCACAGGGCTGTGGGGAGCTGAGTGGAGCTGTCACCTCCCCTTCTTCCCCCCAGCCATTGCTCACGTGAGGCAAGGAGAGAGCTGAGCTGTGGTTTGCTCCTCTGGCAGAAATCTGCTCTGTGGATGGGGACTCCATTTGTCCAGCAGCCTGATGCAGAGCCCGTTGCCCTCTGCATGCTCACAGGACGGGGTGAGAAGGGAACACACCACCCATGGGTTGGGAGCAGCTTTAACTGACTTGGAAAGGGATTTGGGTAATGCCCTGGCTCCTGTCACTGGCTAGGCATTCTCTGGGGTGGATGGGTGAAAGGAGGTGGGCTCACTGCAGCTCTGTGTGTCTGCAGGGAGAGCAGACTCGCAGTCCCCAAGGGCTGTCAGGGTTGTCAGGCGTGCGGCCAAGAGGGAATTTATCTTGCAGCAAAGCATCTGAAACCCATCACTTCTGATGTGCCCATGATTTGCTGAAACCTGCGTCTCCTTTGTCATATTTCTGTCTGTCTCTGCCTCAAATCCCAGAGCAAAGGCTGAGAACTCGCTCGCAGAGAGGAGTGGGGTGGGTTGGTGGTGGTTTTTTTTCCCTCCACCTTTAAATATTTATTCCGAGCTCTCAAGATACGCCGGCTGTGATGTGGGGAGCCTGCCTGCGTGCTGCCAGTGACTCCTGCATGGCAGAGCTGGGCCTGGCTGCCCTTCCCTCTGGGGACAGCAGGCAGAGCCTCCCCCTCCTGCTGCCCTGGGTGAGAGCTGGGGTGCCAGGGGAGAGACATGGCACGTTCACTTCCCCTCACATGTGTGCTTGTGTGGAAAGAAAACCCGAGACCTGCTAAAGCTCTGTGCAGAGCTCAGGGTTGTGAGCTGTGTTTTTGGGGAAGGGGCTAAGACAGAGGTAGAAGCAGCCTGGCCCATCTGGAGAGCTCCAGCCCAAAGGGAGCTGGAGCATCCCTCTGTACCCTGCCTGCCTTTCTCTGTCCCCAGCAGCACACGGAGCTGCCTCTGGAGGCTTTCCCTCTCCTCTTTGCAGCTTGTCCTGGGCTCTCAAGGTCGTGCAGGTAATCAGAGCAATGCTGCCAGCCTTGGCTGTGCAGCCTGAGCCACTGTGCTGTGCTCAGCTGTGGCTTTGGCCCTCCCTCCCTCTCTCTCGTCTTGCTCTACTTTTCCAAGCCTTCCTGCTGCCTCTGCTTGGGTCCAGGGAGTGAATTCAGGGATAGTGGTCCCATGCTGCTGGGATGTGTGTGTCCAGAGTCATGATGAGGTGCTGGGGAGCAGTGGCTCTGCCCTGGGATGTGCTGGGCACGCCACAGACATGGTCCTGTGGGGCACTGCAAAAGGAGAGATGGGATCCCAGCTGGCTGCAGCCACCACCCTACAAGCATTTCCCTGGACACTGGTTCTCCCTCAGAGCTGTCTCACCCGTGGGGCTGGTGAGTCTGAAGAAGGTGGGAATTTATGCCTTCCCTTTGAGTGTGGTAAAGTTCCAGGAGAAAAAGCAGGAGCTGGTTTCTCATCAGCTCTTCAGGGGATGGGAGGATGTCTGCCTTTCCAGGTGAGCACACAAATTGCTATCTCCACCTCCAGCTGCTGCAGCCCAAGTGACCTGCTCAGCAGCTGGCACTCAGTGGCAGAGAGGCTCATCCCCAGTCCCCCCGGCAGTGCCAGCCACAGGCTCCCCAGGACCTGAAAGCATGTGGGCACCGGTGCAGAAAATCCTTTGCAGAGACCTAGGATTGGAGGGCAGGTGCAGCTCTACTGGGAGATGCCTTGAAACCAGCACATAGCCAAAGGCAAGAGGAGGCCAAGGAGACAATAGCTCATATAGCTGGGTTTTTGTTTTTAAGTAGAAAGAAGTGCAGGCCAGCTGGTTGTACAGTGCTAGCTCTAGAAAAATAAACTCCAGTAAGCTGCAAGGTGAGGAGGTTGGCACCATGGTGGTCATTCCCTGGGCTGCTTTTCCCACCTCCCTGCTCTCTGCCTGTATCTACCACGAGCTGGCAGCAGGACCTGCCCTCTTGACTCTCAGTGAATCTCAGGCCACAGCAGCCTCATTAGCAGGGAAAGTTTCCCCGAGAGAAGCTTGCTGCTGTAAGAAGTGCAATTATCTCTACTTTTCTGCCATTGCAACTGTAGGCATTGAAGTTTGCTGCTGTTATTCCATGTCATGGCAGAGCCCTTATGCACACTAGGGTGCTGCCAGGAGAAAAAGGTTAAATTTAAAGCAAGGACTGCTTTTTGGGAAAGAAGCTCTCATGGGTTTGTTCCCACTTGGTTGTCTCATTGGGTCAGAGCAGCTGCATCCATGCAGAGATTCCCTGTATGCCCCTTCCCAGTCCCTGCCACCCCTGGCTTGGTTGGGGTAGTGACTGTGAGGGGATTTTAAGGAAGGTGGAGGAGATTTGCTGCGTGTCAGGGTCCTGCCCCTTCCTTCATGTGGGGTGACCCCTTGTATCACCCAGGGCAGAGTTCCCTGGCTCTGGTGGGATTATTCACTGAGCAACATGTGTGTGGAACAGCCAGTGCCTAAAGTGGCTCCTGGGAACGAAGACAGGAGGTCTGAGACTTGGATGAAACATTTCCTTAAGGTTCAGGCTTATTTAGTTGTCAGCTATTTGACCTTACAAAACCCTGTGGCACACCATGAGCCACAGGTGAAGCTCCCAGAGCACACGCAGGGGAAGTTTGCAGCTGGATGTTGCAATAGTTTATTAGTGAATGGCTGGCATAAGTCATATTTCATCAAATCAGCCACCAAAAAAAGGATTGCTTATTAATTCTTTGTAACAGTGATGAGCAGCGTGTCTCTGTTCAATCCAGACTGACTTTTACAGTGATTCATGGATTTTTTTTCCACAAGAAAAATCACTTTAGTGAGGCTTGCTGGTGTGTGGGGTGCCCACTTGCCTTCATGAGTAATTCCCCCCCCCTCCACAAAAGCACCAGGGTGTGGAAAACCGATGAACTTCTCAGCGGGAACTGCAGGGGGGACTTGAGAGGGAGGAAGGGTGTGCTTGGCTCTACCACCACAGCCGATGACTGGATGCTTTTGAAGAGCACGGCAGGAGGTGGGGGAGTGGGAATTTCGCTGCCAGAAATGCTGAAGGAGGCGAATCTCTGGGAAAAAAAAAAAAAAAAAGTGGAGCCAAACTGTCTGCGAGCTCATCCCGGGCTTGGACGGACCCGCCGACGCTCCCCTTTGCAACACGCTGCAGCCCTCCCCTGGCAAAGCCAACGTTCAAGGAGAGGCACGTCCCAGCTTCGTGGCATTTCTGTTTAATCTGCTTTATTTCCATCACCTTGGCATTGTGCTGGAAGCCATCCAGGCTCCACGGTCCCATGGGGTAGGAGCGTGCAGAGGGGTGGCAGCAGCGTGAGGCCGGAGGTGTAGCGTGTGGCTGGGATGTGCTGGCTTTCCCAGCAGCCAGGGTGGGATGGGGGAATGCTGGGCGAGGCACTAGTCATAGGTGTGAGTGGTGCCTGTGCTCTGGAGGAGGTGCTGGGGGTGGCCATGGCCTCCCTGTGGTGCTGGGGGATGTTTTTCAGTTTGGAGGTGGAAGCAAGGAATAAAAAAAAAAGAAAAAAAAAAAGAAAAGTTGTAGCTCTGCTGAGCCTAAACTTGAAACTTCATTTGGTTTCTCAGTGAGGTTTCTTTGACTGTTCTTGGTGAAAAATGCAGGTGTTTGGGAAAAACCTTGGGAGTGGAGCACCTCCCTTATGAGGAGAGGCTGAGGGAGATGGGGCTCTTTAGACTGGAGAAGAGGAGACTGAGGGGGGACCTCATTAATGTCTGTCAATATGTTAAAGGTGAGTGTAGGGAGGATGGAGCCAGACT
>JAOEGS010016375.1:0-39862 GCA_025447755.1 Corythornis vintsioides
TCCTGCTGTGGCAGGGGGGTTGGACTAGATGATCTTCTAGGTCCCTTCCAACCCCTAACATTCTGTGAATCTGTGAAAAGCTGGTCCCTGTGGCACAGCTGCTATGCCCCAGCATGAACTGTGCATACTGGCTCCTGTTGGCTGGGTTCAGCCTGGAAGTGGTTAAAGAGATGGGTATGAGGGTAAGGGCTGCCTTGCTTTGATTTATTGGCTGGCTGATTTAATTTGTTATTTGTGTATGATTAGTTGTTATTGCTGAGTGGTCATCTTCTACAAGGACAAATCTAATTAAGCTGTCTAGGTTATTTTTCCACCCCTCCCCCGCCCGCCCCGAACAAATATTTCTAGTGCTGTAATTCTTTAGAACTAATCATTAATTAGCACAAGGCTGCTCGTATCCAGCTGGAGGACTTCTTGTTTTTCCTCACTTCCGAATTTGCTCAAGAAGTAAATCAGAAGTGATGGTTTATAGCACTCTCCAAATCACTCGGAGCAACTCACGGAAATCTCAGATGCGATCGTCAGCTAGGAAGGAGTAGCAAGGTTGCTTGGAGCCAGCTGAGGATCTGACCCAGCACAGTTTTCATGGCACAGAATTTTAATCATTTATTTATTTTTTCCCCTTCCCAATTTTCTGCAAAGCTTGGAGGGGGGAAAAGCCACCTGAAATACATATTTTCCCCAATGAGCAGCTGTAGCTCCCTGATTACATGTTGAGCTTGCTTTAGTGCTCGGGGTTGTGGTGGTGTTCCTTCACGTGTTCATGGCCTCATCAAACCATGCCTATGGCTCTACAGCAAGACATAAATTCTGCAGGTTTCAAAGTCATGCTGAACCACATGGAAATGATTCTCAGAGCTACAGCTATAAAAAAAATTATATTGCTAGGGGGAAAGAGTGACAAGAAATGTCCCCAGAAGAGTTTCAGTGGTGGTTACTGGATCTGTATGGGCTCTGTGAGAGGCTGCTGTGATCTCCAAGACTAATTTATCACTGCTACCTATAACTATGAAATATTTCCCCCAAAAAGCACTGAAAGAATGAAGGCAGGCTGCAAAGGAGAAGCATTGCAACCTTCCCCTTTTGTTTTAATGAGGATACTTTGTATGCTCTTAAAATTAAAGCTGCTCGCACAGATGACCAGCGTGAGGATGACTGATTTAGTGACAAATTAGGTCTACTTAGCTGAAATGTATGCCTTGATTGTTTCCTTAATGACCCTTCCATGCCCATCTCTCCTGATAGGACTGTTTCCACAGCCCTGGCTCAGGCAAATGAAGTAGTAACGCCTTTCTGACACTTGTCATAAGCGGTCCTTTGGTTTTGAACCAATGTTTTCCCTCACCATGCATGTCTAACTCTTTATGATCAGTAATAAGTTGAGATGCATCCAGCACATGGCAGATTTGTCTTTTGCATGTCTCCTTCTCCAGAGCATTTTCCTTGCACCCTCTCTTTCAAAGGTCTCTGAGCCTGAGTGTTTTCTGGCTGACTGTAATGTATTTGGTGTCTGCTGTGTAACAGATTTATTCTTTCCCAAGGAAAGACACGAACGTAAACAGAAGATCCAAAATGCATTTTGCTGGGCTTTTAAATGCACTAAGATTAAAACCTCCCGCTACAAGTCTATTAATGTAAATACCAAACTTTACAATCCTTCCTGTCAAGGAAACGTATTTACATTTTTCTAAGGATGCGTATTAAAAAAATAGGGCTTTTGGGACATAAAGGGCTTAGTTCCAGTGTCACAACACCCTCAGTTAACTGCACTGCTTTCACATGCTATAGAATTGGGTTGTTCCCAGGGCCGGCAGAGATAACATCTGTTTGCTTCTTTAAGGACAAAATGAAATAGGATGCTAGTGTTTTATACTGGAAACAGCCCTGTAAGTCTGAAGGGGCAACGATAATAGGGTTGCATGCCACGCACACACATTTCATGCAGCTTCCCTGGCCCCCCCCAAAAAAAAAGGATGGGAAAGGAGTTTTTGGTACCAGTGTCAGCCCAGGGGAGGCAAAAGCCTTGTCCCAAGCCCTGTTGCAACAAGTGGGAAGAAGAGGGCTTGCTGGCAGATTGGTTTTACTGGACTACATTTATACTTTGATGCTCCTGACACCCTGGTTGGACAGGATTTTTTCCTACTAAAAACTATGTCTGGTGTGTCTCTGGGGTACAGATTTTCTCCTGAATCTTTGTTCTTGGGTTGAATGTTCTTTGTTGAATGGTTGTTTGGGTTCTTTCTGAGGTGGGGTGGGTGGGTATTGGGATTGTGGTTTAATGCACCTTGAATATTTAGAAAGAAAAAGAGGAAGGTGGCTGCATGGGGAGGGACACAGGTGCTGGTGATGAGAATGGGAAGATTTGGGGGAGGAAGGCTCAGTGTTGCTGTGTCTCCTGAAACATTCTAGGACATTAATTGCAAAGCTGCGCCTATTTCTGTTGCTATGACATGAGTAAGTTGCCTGTAATTAAATGGAGCCGAACAGGAAAACCTCTCATGACCAGAGGAGTGAGCGGCAATGACCTGCTGGCATTTGTGAAAGCCAGGTGGCATTTTATCTATTCCCAAGGCTCTGATTTTCTAATCAAAAGGCTAGCCTTTTTTTTTTTTTTTTTTTTTTCTTTCTTTCCTGTGGCCAAAAGGGAATGATGGTTTCTCCACAGAGAAAACCCTTCCTTGCCTATGTATCCCCAAAACCCACGGAAAATGGAGGATGGCCACGGCAATTCTCATCCCTTCATGGTCACTCAATATTAGCAGTGCTCCTGCTAGGAAAAGCAGGAGTTTATCCCAAATCCAAATAGCTGTTTCTTAAGGTAGGTTGCTTGTTTTCCCATCAAGGCTACCCTGTAATGCATAAAAACTTCTCAGAACAGGACCAGCCCTTACACAAGTTCATATCACACCACCCAGTTAAGTTTACCTATTTTAAAGAGTTTCTTGAGGATCTTGTTGGGGTTTTTTTGTTGTTATTGTTTTTTGGTTTTGGTTTGTTTTTGGTTTTGTTTTTTTTTTGCTGGCAGATGTAATTTTTGTCACCATAAACGATAGAACTTGACACCGCACCACACCAGGCCATTTGTCAACAACGTTTTCAACAGTTCAACCGCACGCGTGTGCACGCACACATAGGCACAGAAGGAGAGGCAAGGAAGGAAAGTCTCAGGGCTTAGGGAAAAGCAACTTTCTTCTGTAAGGCACCCAAACAAGGAGCAAAGAGCCTTCTCCAACAGTTGGGCTGGCAGTGGGGTTACAACAGAGATGCCGAATAACAATTCCCTCCCAAGCAAACGAAAACTTGCAAGGGTTTGGCTCTATGTTGTGATTTTCAGTCTGAAATGCCACTCGGAATCCCTTTTGTTTAGGGACAATCTGAGCACCTACAGCTAAAATCCCCTCTCTCTGGAGCAATGCTAAGAATAACTCAACTGGCAGTGATCTTTAAATAGCTTTTTTAAAAACAAAGCAAAACCAACAGGTTTTGCTGCTGAAATACTGTATGATAGAGAAGAATGGTTGTATATTAGATAGCAGTTTTAAAAACATTGTTGGTGAAATGGCAGCACATAATTGAGGAAACAACAGAATAAATGCATTATTCCACCCCAGCACTTTACCATTCAGCCAATCTAAACTGCTGAAGAAATATGTGTTTGGGACATTTTACATCTGTTTTTGACAAGAAGCCTGGGGTTTTGTGTGGTGGAGTTGTATTTTGTTTGGGTTTTTTTTTCTCGTTGGTTTTTGGTTTGGGGTTTTTTTTATCTATTTGCTGCAGCTTTTGCAGAATGATAGAAAAGAATTAGAAAAGGCACTGTTTTATAAATGGAGGGTTTATAATTTTAGAAAGTGACTTGCCTTTGGCTTTTTGCAGTTGAAATGATGGCACAACGTGCAAAAAAATAGTAACGCCAGTGATAGCCACAAAACCCATGACAGCAGCATTACTTATTTAAACAAAACTGAACAACAGACAGCTTGGGTGATGGTGAGGGGAAGCAATACTTGAACAGCTTAACATTTTGGGGGGAGCCCCTAGATGAGTGCGTGGAAGCCTTAATTATTGTTAAACAGTTTCAGGATGCAAGCGGAACATTTGCTTGAAGCAGTTTCTAAAATATTTTTTTTTTAAGTCTGTTTTACACCACTAGTAAGTCAAGGCTGAACACTTTTTTGGCTTTTTCAAACAAGGCACTGAAGCTTCATCAAGGAGTTTGGGGTTTGTTTGGGGTTCTTTTTTTGTATGTTTTGGTTTTTGTTTTGTTTTGTTTTTTTTTAAAGAGTTATTAGTTGCTGCTAAAACAAAGATGGATTTGCTGCTAAACAAAAAAAAAAGGCCTGGCCAAAGGGGTGAGATAAACTTTCATTTAATCTTTAAGGAGCTGATTCTCTACATGATGAAATAATTTCTTTTTACATCACAGGCGATGTTATGAGGGGGGAGCAAGTTTCCCTTTTGAATGTTTGCTGGGCAAAATGGGCTCTGCTTTATGTACCGAGCCCCAGAGAGTGACTGGCCACATGCAAACTCTGGCTGACACAATGCAGAGCTGCTCTGCTTAATTAGCTTGAGATGAGGGTGTTATTAAGGTTTGGTTTGTTGTTTTTGTTTTGTTGTGTTTTTTTTTTTTTAACCTCCTTTTTTACTGTTCATTCCTCCCTCCCTGAATATTACAAAGACAGCTTAAGAGGAAGTATTTTTATGCTAGTGGAAAATTATGAGGAAGGGTTTAGCAACAAGAGTAAATAAGAAACTACGTCTAACACCAGCCGTTACTTCACTAGCACTTTGGGGAAGGGAAACCAAGCACACAATGAGAATTTGGCAAAATTTCTTCTATCTTTGTTTGCTTTTTATTGTGTGAGGGGGAAGGGGCACAGCACGGAGTTTGCAGCCGACATCTGCTGCTTGTTTCTTTTCAGAGAAACACAACCTGGGGCAAATTTGTCACCAAACCCCACTTGGGTCCTGCTGACCCCCTCGTTCCCCCCAAGATAGGAGAGGATGTGGCTGCCTCAGGAGCTGATGGCTAAGCACAGGGTTTTTTGGGCGCGGGCACCCGTGGAGCAGGGCGGCAGCTGTTTCTGCTCCCCCATCAGCCTGTTGTACCGATTGCCTTTTGCTCTCCTAAAACCCTTCCCCGAAGCAGCACTTTCTGGCAAATCTCACTTGGGGATGGTTTCCCACCCGTCCCTCATCAGCCAGCTCTCAACACCGGTTCCCTTTTGGCTCCACCATCCCTGTAGAGCAGAAAAGTGCTATTTTTTTTTTATTTTTTTAATGGTGCATATCTTAGTTTTGCCTGACTGGAAGAGGTTTTTATAGTTTGGGGTGGGTTTTTTTTTAAGGGGGGGGGATGGGGTCTAATTTTCACAGACACTACTACTTTGCCCATCTTGCCTCCAGGTCAGGGGCCCCAAATCCCTCTCCCAGCAGCATCCCTGCACCCACCAAGCCATGCTACCTCTCCCCAGTCAGAACCAAGCCCCATAGCAAAGCCGGGCCAGTGAAGGGAGCCCCGAGAGACTCATCCTGTGGCCAAACGGATGCAGAAGCATCATCCAGGAGAATAGAAATCGGTACCTACCCCTTCAGCAGCTGGGCTCTCCTGGCCCGGGCGGTGGCTAGTGGGAGGCCGACATGGACCATGCTCCCTCCATCCTCCATACGGAAAAGGCATAACTCAGCCTCTCATGAGCCACGTAACTGCAGCTCGTCATCTTACTGTCCATCTCGTCGCTCTGTAGCACCTGGTAGAGGAAGTCTATATACCGTGCCGCCAGCTTGAGGGTCTGGATTTTACTCAGTTTGTCAGAGGGCAAAGTGGGGATGATTTTCCTCAAGGCAGCAAAAGCTTCATTGAGCGACTGAGTCCTCTGCCTCTCTCTGACATTGGCCAGGATCCGCTGGCTCTGTAGTTCTTCATAAGATTGGGAGCTGGGACTGGACTTTTTCCCCCTCTTCCCTGGGTTGGGGCTGCCATCTTCGCTGGACTTCTTACTGTATCTTCTCTTCCTGCCAAATCTCTTTGGCTGCCTTTCCAGCTCCTCTTCACTGGTCCCCAAGCTATCCACAGGGGAAACAGGAGAACTGGAGCTTTCTTCCATGCTTTCTGCAAGAAGGGGAGGGGAAGAGACTTTCCCCCCCTCCTTATGTTATGTGAGTGTGTGTGTCTTAAATGTGCTTTAAATTCCTGAGACAGATCCTTTGGAAAAACAGGAGGGCTTTTTTTTTTTTTTTTTTTTTTTTTTTTTTTTTTTTTTTTTTTTTTTTGCTGACCAAACGTTTTCCAGGTTGCTTGAAGGGCTCTTATTTCAAGGACCGGGGTTGTGCAAAAAATTGAGGTCTTGGAGAGAGGAAGTTATTCTAACTTTTTGGAAACTTTAGCTGAGCTCAGTTGCTAAATAGTTGTCAGAAGTGAGGGAGGTGCGGGGCTCCCTTCTGATTGGCCGTCCTGGTCAGTGGGAGGAAAGCTTTTCCCCTGCTAAACTTTCACAGTTTTATGTTACACTTAACTAAAATCTTGGGAATGCACCTCGAATAAAAGATAGCTGGTGACCACCCCCTGCCAACACCCCCCTACTGCCCCTAGATGCTGAATTAGCAGCACCCCTCCAGGGTAATCCCCCTGCCAGGTTTTTTTTTGGGTGCTGCTCTGCTTGCTTAGTACTTGCAGGATGCTTCCTAGCCAACACTACTGAGGGTCTCATCTTCAGAGCCAGGTTGCAGTACCTTGTACCTTGCCCAAATTGGGGTGCGAGACCTTGTGTGCCCAAGAAGATGCCCAATTTTTGCAAAAAAGGTGCTTTATTTTGCAGCCCCATCATCAACCCTCCCCCCAACTTCTGGGCATCTTGCAACCCCCCTGCAAGCCGCCCCTCACAGCAACCTGCTCCCCAAACACATTGCTCTGTGGAGATGGGGTGGGGCATTCCTCCTTGTCCCTTGGAGTGACCTGAGGGTGGCAGAATTACCTTGGGTCACACTGAGCTGTGGGAAGGCTGGAGGTCTGGGGGCAGCTGGAGAAGACCTTTAAAGCCCCTTAGTTGTGGGGGGCATGGGAAAACCCTTGTGGAATAACCTAGGGGAACCCAAAATATGGGTCATCTGGAAAGCAGCTTGCGGAAAAAACCATGGAGGGTACCCTGGTGTGATGATGCTGGCCATGCAGCACCTCTGCCTGCTGTTTTTCTCCCCCCTCCTCGCCCCCCTTATTCAATAGTAAATAGCTCTGGGGGAGAAAGAGTCAAGGTAGGTAGGAGGATGCCTTCTCCTCCAGAATATCCTGCTATTGAAATCGTGGTATCCCAGAGCATGAAAATGTCGTAGCAACTCCAGAGATTCTGATGTACAGAACAGAAGATGACGGATCTATTTTTCCTCTCCATCACACCAGGGAAAGTGTGTGAAAACTCTGCTTGCTTCCATGGAGCTAAGGCAGAACAAAATCAGATTTGGAATTCTGATTTCAGTTACAGCCCAAATTGCAGGAACAGACACATTCCTGAGCAGCAAAGATCATGTTTTCAGTATGGAGCAGGAAAATAGAATGAAACAATCGTAAAAATAAATAAAACAAAAGGAACTCATAAAATGTAGATGTTGTATCAGAAGAATTAGAGTGGATTTCTTTGTGAAGTTTTCCAGTAGGTATCAACACTCATTAATGGAAAAAATAATGTCTGGTTTGATTGGAAAGTGTTCCTTGGTAGGAGAAGGAATTTTGGCTTGCCTGGGGCTGACTCCACTACTGGTAGGTAATGTTTATAGTGGAAAGACTTCCCCAGGCAGCCCCTGGGGAGAGCCTGTGTTTGCTTTCAAAAGGAAAGGTTTTCAGGTGCAGCACAGAAGTCGGAAAGCGAGGCAATTCTGCAAATAGATTTTTAATCCAATTTAAGACCCTGGCGAGTCAGACAGCACGAGTGCCTCTGCTGCTTGCACCCCAAAGCCAGGTTTCCAGAAGGGCTCAGGGCTGTCAGCTGAGGCTGAGGGTTGGCAACTGCTCTGAATCTGTGACCTGGAGGTCCGTGAACAGAGGGACAGTAGCTACCAGCCCTGTGAACCTGAAGATAGATACCGCCCTTGGCTGAACTGGTGCAAGTGACATTTATACTGGGGAAACTCAAGTTACAACCCCAAGCCTGTCCCGTAAGTGAAATAAACTGCTGTCAGTAGTGGTGCCTGTGCGAAACTGCTCCTCGGAGGGCAAAGCACTCCTCAAAAAGGCTTATTTGGTTTGTATTTGAGGTATTTAGAAGTCTCTTTTTCCTAGTATGTGGTATTGTTTCCCAGTGTTAAGAGAAGCCATGACCAAAGACTGGAGGGACGCATCCGCTTTCCAGCTGCAAAGAGCACTCTTTTCCCAGCAGACAGGTTCCCTGCTGATGCCACTGGCTCTTCTGTGCTTGCACTGTGTTTATGGTGGAAAGCTGATGTGGATTTGCAGGGATGTGTGGAGCATGGGAGGGCAGTTGGGCCGTGGGGCTGCGCACCCAGAGTGCGCTTCCTGAATGTGCTCTACATGCTTGCAAAAAGCTGCTTAGGGAGGGAGGGAGTAGGGCTGCATTTTGGGCTGTGTTTGAGAGCATCAGGAGCAAGGGGAGCAGACCCAAGCTTGTGAGACCAAGCAGAGCATCTCATTGCTGTCTCTCCCTCTGGCTAGTGTGCTAATAGTGATGCTGCATCTTCTTTTTGTCTCACCAAAGTCAGGACTTGATTTCTCAGGGAATGATATTTCCATCAGGTGAGATCTGGCTCTTCCAGGGAATGGGAGGGATTTTGGAGGTGGACTGTGTAGATATATCTCAAAAAGCCTAGTTCTCAGCTGTCACAGGCATTTTGCCTTTGTGATAATCACCACGCCTAACCCATATGAGCACAAGCAGGAGACATGTATCTCTTGGGCATTGCTCTGGAGCCACGGTGGCAAAAGAATGCAGCTGAATGGCACAGTCCCGGTGCAGCCAAGTGGCTGCTGCTCCTCGTGCTTTTAGTCGTGGATCTCTGAGCTGTGTGAGGCAGAGCAGGAGCAGGCTCCTGCAGAAGAGCAGCCCCTCCACATGCCACGGCTATATTAAATAAATAAATAAGCAGCCTCAGCCTCCTGCCTGGCTTCTGCAAACGAGCCCGAAGGAGGGTTTGCACGACAAAGCAAGGCAGGATTTCTCCCTCGGGAGACCATTGCTGTTCGTAACCTCTAACTGCTCAAAGGTTTTTACTATCAGGCAGGCTTCATTAGGGGAAATTTATGGTGAAACTCAGCTGTGTCATAATGATGAAGTCTGTAAGCCTGGCTCCAATGAGCATCACTCCAGTGCTGCTGTGTACGTGTACTTGTTATGGTTGCTGAGTCTCCTGGTAGTGCTTAGTGCCAGAGCTGAGCACAATGTTGACAATACTGCAGATATCTTCCCTTGCAGCAAACCAAAGGCATGGGCTATGTGTGTGCAGATCCTGGATGAAACCTGATCTGGCTCTCCTGAAGCAAGAGACAGTTCAGAGAAGTTTCTGCAGGAGGATAAAGGTACTGATGGCAAAGGAGGATGGGGTGGATGCATTCTCCTTGCTACCATAGCAGGGTGGGAGAGGTTAGGAAATAAAAATGGCAGTATGAAAAATAACTTTGGTGAAAGTTTAATGCTCTGTTTAAAAGTAACATCCATGATGACACTGCTGCAGCTACCAGGGTCCTAAAATTTCTTGTTGGAGGGAAACTATGAACTCAGTCTGGGCTTTGGGAGACAGTGCTTACTTTGTAGGAAGCCTATGGTCTGATTGTCCCCATGGTTTGGCCAGCAAGTGACCCTCGAGGATGATAGAGTTCTGCTTCCTGCCATCCTCCCCTCTGCCTGTAGTAGGAAGCTGGGAAAGGTTGGGTGCCCTGATAACAAATACAGTGTTATGTCTAAGTGCTCTTCCAGCTCCTCTCTATTGGTGGAGCTGCCAGGGATGCAAATTTTTAGAGCAAACTGAAAGAAGAAAGATGCTCTTGTGTTTACTGCCTTCCTCCTCAGTACCTACTGCTGGAGTAAAAAGCATTATTTCTCCTTTCACAAATGTCCCAGTTGCAAACTTCATCCATTGTTGAACCACATCAACTGTAGCCAGGTCTATTTAAGTTGATTTTTTTTTTTTTTCTTGCCCCTGGTGTGATTTAGGGGATGATTCCTCAGTGCTTGTGCAGCAACCACTACATAGGATCTGGCATATGCACCTTCCACATGCTGTCTCTGCAGTTGTGTTTTGCATCGCACTTCTGCTTTGTGGGCTTTGTTCCCTTATTCCTTGTGTTACACCAAGGCAGCAGCCGGACGCAGGCGGGTGGATGTTTCCCAAAGCATTCACCCTGCAGTGGCAAGTTTATAATCAAAAGCAAAGGAATGGCAAGCAATCAGTGCAGGTAAGAGGCAGGAGGCAAGAAGAGCGAGAATTGAGGGATAAGACAGTTGGAGTGGAGCATGATTTCAAAGTAATTGGATACACTAACGTCTGAGTCTTGTGTAGGAATGTACATCTGTTTCTGAACTGTTACCAGCTGATGTGCCCGCTCTTCCTTTCTGCTTCCTTGGTTATAAACTCTCATTTATAAAAATGATCAGAGGGCTAGTTCATCTCTCCTACAAGAACAGGCTGAGGGACTTGGGGTTGTTCAGCCTGGAGATGAGAATGCTCTGGGGAGACCTTATAGCAGCCTTCCAGTACCCAACCCAGGTTGCCCAGAGAAGTGGTAGATGCCCCATCCCTGGAGACATTTAAGGTCAGGTTTTATAAGGCTTGAGCAACCTGATCTAGTTGAGGGTGTCCCTGCTTACTGCAGGGGTGTTGGACTAGGTGACCTCTGGAGGTCCCTTATGACTCTAAGAATTTCTAATATGAACCCTCTCTGAAACAAAAAAAAAAGATATTTTAATTGGCTTCAAGAGGTGTTGGCTTGGGGGTTCAAGCATTAGGTTGTTGGAAGATCAGTTCACAGATCCTTTTTGTCCAGCTCTTTTGACAGTAGAACAAGGAAAATGTATCATAGGATCATAGAATCATTTGGCTGGAAGAGACCTTTAAGATCATCAAGTCCAGCCATTAACCCTACACTGCCAGGGTCCCTAAACCATGTCCCCCAGCACCACATCTACATGGTTTTTAAACACCTCCAGGGATGGGGACTCAACCACCTCCCTGGGCAGCCCATTCCAATGCCCAACCACCCTTTCTGTAAAGAAATTCTTCCTGATATAAAATCTTCCTGATTAGATCTTTCTAATGCAAGATTGTCTCAATATACCTCCAGCCTGCTGGATCTAAAATTCCATTTGTTGTTCCCAAGGTGTTGGTATATATACTCAGTTGTAAGAAGCTATAAGAGGCTTTTGTTCATGTATGACTCTGAATCCAGACTTCTTCAAGTGACAGAGGTCAGAAAGCAAGGATTACATACTCTGCTCCTATTTGTCTCAATCTCAAATTAACAAAATCCTGATGTTCAGTTCCAGGATTAATGTTAAATTATACTATATTATATTTTTCCATAGTTAAAATATTATTTCTTAATGGTATAAAACTTTTTTTATCTTTCTCTAGACAGATCTACCATCAAAATCAGATTGGGTTTTGAAATTTTGGTAATAAAGAAAATAAACCCTCTTTTAAATGAGGTATTTTCACATCCTTTAGTAGGTCCCATAAGGTCTTAAGTTATATTTTTAGTAACTGCTAAAGAGCTCATTAATTGATCAGTTCATTACATAATGACAATAACAATTTACTTCTCAAGTGGAAACTGGAAGCAGAGTGAATCTCAGCCACAAATTCCTATGAAGCCCTAACTCTGAAAATGAAACCACATGGATAGAAACTGGTTTTATGTAGAGAAGAAATATAAAGCCAGTTTATATTCCAGAGGGGAAGGCAGCTATTTTACCGGGTCCTGTGTCTCTCCACAAAGCCTTTTTTCCTCCTGTAAACGGCATGATCAATAAATATGCATTTCCTTTAGAAAAAAATCTTGTCTATATGCAATTTCTCACTGCTGACAGCCCTTTTTTTTAAAAGTCTCAAATCAGGGCTACTAGGCTGAGTTTTGGTGAGAGTTGTGACCTCCAGTAACACTTTCAAAGGCAAGTGGTCTCTCACCTCTAAATTGCATCTAGGACTAGCACTGAGAGGATTTCAGTCAGCAGAAAAGATGTCGTGGTTTAAATCCAGCCAGCAACTAAGTCCAACCCAGCTACTTGCTCACTGCCCCTGTCCCCAGTGGGATGGGGGAAGAGAATCAGCAGAGTAAGAATGAAAAAGTTCATGGGTTGAGATGAAGACAGTTTAATAGGTAAAGCAAAATCCATGCACACAAGTAGAGCAAACCAAGGAATTAATTCACCACTTCCCATGGACAGAGAGGTGTGTTCAGCCCTCTCCAGGAAAGTCAGGCTCCATCCAATACTTCCTGGGGAAGACAAACATCATCACTCCAAACATCCTCCCCTTCCTTATTCTTTCCCCAGCTTTATATGCTGAGCATGACATCATATGGTGTGGAATGTCCCTCTGGTCAGCTGGGCTCAGCTGTCCCAGCTGGGTCCCCTCCCAATACCTTGTGCTGGTGGGGTGGAATGAGAGGCAGAAAAGGCCTTGACTCTGTGCAAGCTCTGCTCAGCAATCACTGAAACATCAGCACAAATCCAAAACAGCCCCACAGCTGTTATGTGAAGAATATTAAGTCTACCCCAGTCAATACCAGGACAAAAGGCTAGCAACCATTAGAACCTGTAATATGTGTGAACCAATGGGTTCCTGCCCCAGTCCTTTAGTGAGACATGTCAAGACATCATCTGTGCTTTTCTTAACTCAGGCAACTTCCACACCAGCTTATCAGCAGGTTAGATTCTGGCTCAGAAGCTTGAGACTGACATGTCTTTTGAGATAATCAAGAAAAGCAGATGCATAAATGTATTATATATGTTTATTTTTGACAGGTTGACAGTGTTTGGCACTGAAAAATGGGAGTGCTGTGGGAGGGAAAAGCAAGACATGCTTTCTTTTACTTTTAAAACTTTATGCTGTCTTGTGGGATCTCACCAGGAGTTATGATTCATTAGACTAAAAAACCTACCCTGGATAAATAAGATTAATAACACCAATTATACACCTGACTAGACCAAATAGTTCGACTGAAACAATTACACTGTATTTCATTATTATACAAGAAAGTGCTTTATAAATGCTGTCACTCAATATGTGACATGGTTCACATTGCAGTGTTGTCCAGAGCCAAGTAGCAGGGTGTTCAATTTGGCAGTGGTGCTGCCCAACACGGAGTGAACTGCAGCCATGTCCCACTGTGAGTGATGCTGGAGAGCACTGGAGTACAGAGCGAGCCTGAAAGGGGGATCTCAAGACAGGGAGAGGACAAGTTTTGGAAAGAGAGAGAACATGGACCAAGATAAGTGTTTGTAGAATCATAGAATGTCAGGGGTTGGAAGAGACCTCTGGAGATCATTGAGTCCAAGCCCCTGCCAGAGCAGGATCACCCAGGGCAGGCCACACAGGAACAGATCCAGGTGGGTCTGGAAAGTCTCCAGAGAAGGAGACTCCACAACTTCTCTGGGCAGCCTGTTCCAGGCCCTATAACACTCAAAGAAATTTCTCCTTATGTTGAGGTGGAACCTTCCATGCTCCAGTTTATACCTGTTACTTCTTGTCCTATTACTAACCAATATAGAAAAGAGATTGGATTCTTCCACTTGACACTCACCCTGCATGATACAGTCCAAAAAACGAGTTGTAACTCAAACACAAAGTTACATTTTTGATGTAAAATTGTCTGGTGTAAGTGAACAGCATGTATTCTGCTGAATGACAGGTCATCTCATCAGAATGGGCTCTTCTGGACATTGAAAGCAAAACCCACAGTCAGAAAGAGAAGTAAGGAATTAGTATTATTCACTTTGAAATAATTCAGAAGTTGGCAGGACAGAAGGAATGTGCTCCCATTCCTAACACTGAAATAAATTGAAATTCTGTAGTTTCAGGGTAACACTGAAGGCCCTTTTTTGGTGTGTATGTCCCTTACAATCAATCAGTTTCTTAAAACATTGCAAAACAACTGCATAAGTGATTATGGGCAAAACTGTGAACTCAGAATCATAACAATTAATAACTTTCAACAAAATCTGGAGGAATAATAAACTCTTTAACAACAGACATGAACTAAGACTGATTTGTTCAGCCTAACTTACTTCATGCTGTTAAATCCAAGCTGCATGAAAAAGAAGATAGATTTATGTATTCTTCAGCATGAAAAATGTCAAAAAGTATTAGGTGAAAAAAACTATGTTCAGTCTCACTGGAAGATGATTCACCATCCAGCTCTTGTAGTCACTGAAGTCAGACACATTCATTACCCATTGTGCTGAGGACTTCTATTTTTCCCCTTCTGGTGAATAAGCAGTGAATTACCCATAGCACTGGGCCATCTCACTAAATGTGGCTGCTGCTGCTCACCAAAATAATGACAAAAAAGTTTATCTGTGAGGGATTCCAGACACTTAAATATATGGAAGCTGCCTCTGCTAGTAGCAGAGATTTATATTCCATTATGAGAGCAGTGTACACAAATTATAAAAATCACCAGTCACTACCACTTGCAAATAAACCACAAGGCCCAGTGAATGCCTGTGGTTTAAGACTTTTCTTTCATAGAATGGAGGTATTTAGCAATCTTCAAGGTCAAGGTCAATGAAAATGTGAAATCACTAGATGAGGACTTAAAATGTTCTAAAGCCTCGAGTCTCCATGTTCCACATGGATTGGATTTTCACTTCATTATTCACATTATTCTAGAATGTTAATATAGTTTGATTAATGTCAATAAGCTACAAATTCACGTATTCAGTATTTTTAGAAACATCACAAATAGCAAGCCCAAATAATTCACCCATTTGCTTGGTAAATGGAACAAGGAGGGGCCACAGAGGCAGGTCAGAACTACACAAAGCAAATCCCAACCCAGATGCAGTCCTGAGCATACTGCAAATTAAACTGCTGTTTGATTTGGCCTTCAGACAGTTTAAGGCCAGGTAGCAGAAATGTAGATCTCAGTCATTTGTCAGGCTCCGTATTGAACTTCATCAGTTGTGAATACACCACAATTCAAAAATAACTCAGTCCTTTCCACTCAATCAGATTTTGTCATGCTTTATCTCGGTGGAACTGCCTGCCAAGTGAAGGACTCCATCATATGCAGTACCTTTCTGCTCACAACTCATGTCTGAAGACAAACAGAACATTTACAGTCAAGCCATGAATACAACATCTCAGCTTTCAACTCACTGGGGCAATAAATACCACAAAAACAGGCACTGCAACAACAGCTATTAAAAAGAAAATGCTAAGGAATTGACCTTTATTTCAGATCTTTTCATCCTGTCCCAGTCTACTGAATACCTTGTATACTTTCAGAACACAAAGATTCCCATAATTATTCTACAGATATGAAAATACCCTGCTTTTGGTTATTAGAAGTGACTACCTCTGCCAAACTGAGTTGCAGCTGCTCTTACAGAGGAAAAATGCCGTGTAGGAATCCCAAACAATCCTAGGTGAGTAGTGCTTTTCATTCCAAGTGTATTGAAAGACTTAGAGCAGATGAAGTGACCTATACAAAAGGCAAGATTAAAGACCTTATTCATATCAAAATGTGTTAAGTCTAATTAGAATTTTAGGTGGAATAAATGTGTAGAGTGACACAAGAATGGTAATGCTCACTTTCCTGTTCCATAATCTGTTTTTCCTGACCTCTAGGGATCTGGCTGTCTGCCAGGAACAATGCCAAGGTTCTCAGCATTTTCTTGAAAAAAAAAAAAAAATCAGCTCCCAATCTACTAAAAAAAAGTGTTAAAATTATCTCTTTGGTAGCTGAATCCAAACAGAACCCTATGCTCCCACCTGGTCCATACAATTACTTCAGGAGATACCTGGCAGATCCACTCCAATTCAGTAGCCCCAAACCCCTCGCTCTGTCAGATCCAGGGTGTGCACCAAACCCAGAGACTCTGAAGAATTTGGTTCAATGGCCCAGATGTGGTCTGTGGGGCATTTCAAGTCATTGATGCTTCCAGCTCCTAGAACAACTTGTGAGTGCAAACTTCTGAGGAAAATGCACTTTAAAATGTTCTCTTTGAACTAACAGATTTAACATAACTTTAATCTACAAAAATTAACCAAGAAAAGCCCTGCTTTCCTCTTCTTTTCCTTTTATTCCTTGGTGTTGTGGTTAAAAATGTTTTCAATTGGCTCAGTCTCAAGATAAATTCAACCCTTCAACAAAACTCCTCATCAATTAGCTATGCTGATAAAATCAGCATGTATTGCACATGTTTGGATTATGCTGAACTTTCTGAGTGAAGAGACATTTTAAGGCCCTCTTTGATTCACACGTACATTCAGTGAAAAAAAAAACAAAACCTGCACCTCTGTGTGAACTGCTGCAACCTATTGGAAATTAAATAGAAAGGCATTTAAACAAAAACATGGCCACATTAAGAGTCAAACCAAGAAAAATAAAGCAGCACACTCCCTAGAATACTACCCATAAGATGTGTCCTGCTAACTTCATTTAATAAGATGCTAGTTTTAGCTACTCAGGAGGTTGCTCCAGCTAGATTCATAAATTGGTTTGGCTGAACTCTTAGGCTTTGTAGAATTTTGAGACTGTCTTTTTCTTAAATGGTTTCAGATGGTTTATTCCCACATATCAACTTTTCATCATTTTAAACAAGCTGTTATTTATAGCAGGTAGTTCAGATCTTCTGACTTAGGAACATGTCTCTTTTTTTACTATATCCTGAACAACAAATGTACCAGCATATGGCTTAGATTCAACTTCAAAAGATGGACCTCACCAAACTTCAGTTGTCTCAAAGACTGGCATCAAGTTCAATATAATCACCACGCCTTCTTCTCTGCTGTCAATGGATAAAGACAAGACAGCTCCAGAGAGTGATTCATCTCATCTATTCCAGGTTGAGATAAAGGATCCACTGGAAGTACCTGCCTCTATTCTTTTGAGGCAACCTACAGAACCAGTCCAGGCTGATAAGTAACTTTCCAGCACTTTCAGTTAAATGAGATTGATCCCACCCTTACTGCCTAAGGCTGTACATTACTAAGAAAAAACAGGACTCAGTGATCTTCAGAGGTCCCTTCCAACCCCTAACATTATGGGATTATGGGATTGATTCTGCGATTCTGTGATTTTGATTGCACAGCTTGGATCCTGCTGGAGCTTGCTCGGCTTTCCTTTCTGTGGAAATCAGAGCAACTAGGAAGCAGCCTTGTGTGCTCCGGGGTCATAGCCTGCAAAGGAGCCAGGATGCAGTTTCAGGTGGCACCTCAGTAATAGTAGTAAGGGCAGCTTGCAGCTGTACAACCTTTCATTGCTGGAGATGTGCCTGCCCAGCACACTGCAGTGCTACAGAGAGATCCTGGAGGCACCCTGGAACCAGTTAGTCCAGAAGCACGATAGCTGCCTTGACCCAGCCCCACATATCAGCTTTTCATCATAGCTAATTAGCTACTTTAATTCAGCACACTGTCCTTGTCATATTCAAGCTATGGGGTACAAAGCCAGCTTGGTTATATCTTAATTTTAGATATAGCTAATATAGTATTAGCTATATCTAAATATATAGTTTAGCTATATAGTTTAGATATAGCTATAGTCACACAGACTTTGTACTAGAAAAGTTGTCTCTGCAACAGTCACATTTCCCCCCCCCCACACACACAGAATTCTGAAGCATAGTTCAAGCTCAAGGGTGATAAGGGAGGAGAAGTGTACAAAGACAAGGCCTGAACTACAGCAGACTACCAAACCACCACAAATAAAAAAAAAAAATCCATACTGAGGAATCTCTCTGACTCCAAGGTCAACCTGATCCCAGTGCTTACAAAAATTAGCTGCATAAGGTCATAGAGTAGAGGTGGAGAACAAGTGTCCCTTCCTAACCCTTCAAAAATTGTGAATGCTAAAACTTTGAATCGCAGAGTCACCAGAATGCCACTGTCCCATTCTGCACTGCTTGATTCCTTAAAAAAAAAAGTGGTACAAACAGCAGAATTAACTAGGGGCTCATCTGACAGCCAGTCACTGCAGTGCTCAGTGGTGAGCAGAGCCTGATCCATTATCAGTGAGAACCTGCCTGCTCCTATGTGGAGGATTACACTTTAGCTCTGTAAAAATACCATTTGCCTGCAACTGCCCCAAACCTTTATTTATCATGGGTCCCTGAGATTAAAGCAGCAGGTAAGCAAAGAGCTGAAAATCATGGTATCTTCATTGCTGCATTTTACCTCCTTCCAGGTCCACAGCCTGGTCATACATGTGTTGGAGAGCAATGGCCTTGACCTCCTCACAGGATCCAATCCAGAGTGAGGAGCTGCTATGGGAAGTCCTTTCCTCCCAGCTGCACACATAGACCACAGCCTTCATCCTTGACACGAACAACTTTGCTCACACTTCTGCCACAGCAACACTGGAATAACAGCAGCTGCATGCAGCACAAGCCACAGGGAGCTAAAAGTCTCAGCAGGACATTGGGCAAAGAAGGATTTCCAGCCACAAAGCAGGATGGGAGGGATGTGTTTCTATACTTCATGTACTCACTGAAATATCAATTGGAATTAGCTGCCATTTGGTTTCTTGAGTTCTGAAGACGGGGAAGTTTGAAGTAATTTGTATTCATTCAAGTGATCCTTATGAAGAGGGGAATTAGCATCAGCACATATCTATCATCAATCTGTCTGCTTGATATATATACCATATGCCCTTCCTGAACACCTTCATCACTTTCTCTTGTTGGATTTAGCCTGTACTTTGTTTGGACAGTGACTCAGTCTTTCTGCACATCTGCCATCTCTAAGTGAGGTTATTACCATAGAATCATCAAAAGCAAAGGCAGAGACAGTCACTTGGGACACTTCTGACTCACACTCTACACTGAAAGCCAACAGTGCAATGACTTTTTCAGGGTATTCACAGGCAGACATCAGAATGACTTTGAACTTAACTTTAATATATATATATTTTGTAAGTATCTGAGGGCAAGAAGCACGTAAGGCCAGATGGTCTGCTTCCTAAGTGCTGTTTATGGAGTGCAGGAAGACCATAAATTATCTCTGTATTCCCTTTCTGGTAATTCCCCAGGCACTGGGAGGACTCAGCAAAAAGAGACCCTCAGCATCACCTTTCCAAAATGCTCTAGCAGCAGTGATGGGGACTGACAGGAGCACAATGCTTTCTGGCAGTCTCCAACTGGTATGGAACCTATTGCAAACTGGTCTAACTCTCATCTTGCTTTAACCTTCATATTGTGCCACCGCCAATAACAGCAGCCGAGCAATCCTTTTTTCCCCTTCCTCACAGAAGAAGAGAATCTATACCAGGAATATTTGATTCTTCAACCACCAGGAACAATAACAAACTTTACTAGAGGCAGATGTGGGCTTCTGATGGTTCACTGAAGTTAAATCCATACAACTTCGAATTTTGTGTCCTAAAGATGATTTGGTACCATATAAAAAAGAGCCAGTATTGTTCTGCAGGCTTCTAAGGACAGTAACTCCATGACATGTGCTAAAATCTTCCATTTGCACTGTCACCATACATGTATTAGTCCACTACCCATTTCTGAATACACCTAAATCCATCACAAAATGCACCTTGCTGAAGTCTGAAAACATTAAGTCATTTAAATGCCAGTGCAGCTCACTTAGGACCCGTAAGAAAGGATTCTGTGGCACATTAGTGTGTTGCTGCCTCTCAGCCACTGAACAGTCACTGTCTCCCAGTACAGTCTTGGAAATAACTGTCAGGAATGCTGACATCTATCCTCCAACCTCAACCAACTCATCTAAAGAGGCAACATACCCTTTCACATGCCTGTCCACCTCGAATACACCACTTTCTTCTGTGAAACTGGGGAAAAAAACAAGAAGAAATTGATTCCAGTTCTGAGAGAAGTTTTGTGTTTTGGGTTGGGTTTTTTTTTTGTTGTTTAATTTATGGATATGCACACACTAATCTCTCTGCCTCATTTTAAATGTCTGATGGAAATTGGCTTCACAGTTGATGCGACATCTTGGTCTTATGGGACAGAAGGAAAGAACAGCTTGATCTACAAATGGAAGTGCAATTAAAGTTTGTTACACCATGCTTTAATTTTTAGTAGAGTGAGAGGCTCAATCACACACAGTTTGCACTGGAAAAGACAGACCAATTAATATAGGTGGGAAATGATACAACCAAAAAGAAATAAAAGGCAGCCTTGGTACCTTTCTAACCAGTGTAGGGTGGGATTCTCAGCAAGCCAGATGAAGCAGGCTTGTGCATTGCTGTCCAGGAGGATGCCTAGATCCAAATCAGATCTGACATACCCATTCCCTGAAGGAAACACGATTGCACCAACTATAACTCAAATTCTTTAAAATACAAATACTAGCAAGATTTTTTTCAGAAGGGACACTGTTTATTAGTCTCTTCCCTGTAAAATAAATATATTCTTTTTCTTTTTAATTTGTCTTCTATTTTAATAATTTTAATCCTCACCATCCTCATATGGCTTCTAGCAATCATGTATTAAGGAACAATGTGTGTTTATCAATTAATTCAGTTTATCAACGTATTTTTTTATAATTTATATGGATACTAGCTCCTCACCATTCAGGAGAGATGCCTAAGAGAAAGCATTTTGTTTCAACACAACTTGATTAAAACTAACCATCATGCAACTGCTGATAGGTGATGAGACAGCCGAAAGTCTCCAGTTCCCTTCTGACTACCAGGGGGAGAAAGAGGATTCAAAATGCAAAATGAGTTTCAGACTTCAAAATGAAATTCTGTTAGCCATTCAGATCTAGTGTAAATGCTACTGACTTAAGCCAAATAGATAATCTTCCCTCAGGGGAAGTAAAAAAAAAAAAATTAAATTCATCTCCAAGCATGGGATTAATTCAGTAAAATTACAGTCTAGCTGCCCTTCCACCAACTCCAATCATAAACAGCCCAGTGCTGCAAAGGACCAAGTTTCCTCCTGCCACACTGATTGCCAGTAATTCCCATAGTGCTTGCCAGGGCTCTGGATAGGGTTGTTATTTATACCATACATTGCAAAAAGGAAGTAATAATGAACAAATACAGAATAAAATACACTTCTTTTGTATTTCAGGGCTAAAAAGAGCAGAAGTCTCTTAGCAGCACAGCTTTTTCTATCACAGTAAGAACTTCAGTTAAATGATGGCATTTCTTCATGGTCAGCTGAGCAGACCTGACTCTTAACTGGGCTGCTTGGCTTACCATTAGCTTAGCAAGATGGAAAGAGCCAAGAACTCACTGTCCCAGCTTCTCAGACAGCCTGACAGGAGCCACTGTCTCTCCTTTGCAGGGCAGTGTTAGGTTTAGACACTTTCCAGAGTGAGTTTTTTCTAGAAAACAAATGGGAGAAAGGATGAAGCATCAACCCTTCCCCATTCTTTAACAGACAGGAAAAGAGGCTCAAAGAGATAAAACCACTTGCCAAAGACCAGTCAAGAAGTCCTTGGCAGAGCTGGGCATTAACACTGCACTTGATGTTAATTGATTTAGTACTTTAACCCCAAAACATTTTTTCTATTAGAGTGATCAAAATTACATCGATTATTTAGTATGTAAATGGCTAGAAGAGAGGACAGTCAGGTGAAAGCTGAGCAATGCTCTAAAATCACAAGAGCAAGTCTCCATCACTGATTAAAAAAAAAAGTGAAGGTCAATGTGAATGTTTTACTATGGAAATCCCATTTGATAATGGGCAACCCACTGATCATATGGGAAAAAAAAAACCCCAAACTATTAAACCATTCAACAGAGTAAGACAGTAGGAGTTTAAAAATTAAATCCACAAAATACTACTAAAATATTGCTATTTTAAGGATTCTGAAGTATGACATTAAACATCTATGCCACTGTTGTGTGAAGAATCTAAAACTCTATCTCAAGCAAAGTAGTATCTCAAGTAAACAGAGAAAAAGGAAAAAGGAATTTCAAAGGAAATTCAAAGGTATTTTCAAAGGAAATAACTGACAAAACCTTCAAAATATATAGTTTAGTCCACAGACATGCTTTATTCTTTATGCCTTGCAACATGTATTTTTTTTATTTCAAAATAAATCACTTCAGAACTTGATTCCATCCTTTCATTTCAAGCAAAACAGACAAGAATTGCTTCAGCAAAAAGTCGTTTGCACCTGTAAAATATACCTTTTCTTTCAGCTAGAATCGTAAATGGACATTTTCCTTATGTCAAATTTGGCCACAAAAAAAGTCTGGCTCAGGCATTTTCATTTCTTTTCTCACCTACTGGACAAGTTCATATTAAGACACCTGGCAAAACTGAGAGCCCTGTCACCTGAGCTGCAGCTCAGTTAGTTCAGAGGCAGCTGGGAGCAATAGGCGTCTGCTAAGAAATGACCTGAGATGCAGAGAAACCTTTGCATTTTGTGGTGGAAAGTCAATCTGCAAAAGTTTTAGAGTGAATTAAAATGGGCAGGAACAATGTTCCATGTCATTACACGCATCCAACATTTTTAAACTGAATGGCAGAAATGCAAGCTCAGGATTTCTTCCTTGCTGCCTGACAAGCAAGTCAGACCTTCAGCCCTTTCTTTTACTTCAGTTTCCTTAATGAAGGGCAACAGGGTACAAAATCTCTGATTCAGCTCTGAGCCTATTTACAGATCATCAGCCCAAGAAAAAGAGTAGATGCTGAGGATTTTGCTAATAAGCTAAGTTCAAACTAAGCCCATCCTTGCCTTTGACAGAGAGATGTTAGCAGAGAGGCACGTTCTCCCAGAGTAAATACAACAGAAAGGTTTTGCACATAACCAGTGAAGCTGCAATGAGCTGCTACCTACCATATCTGCAAATCTAAACATCTATTTTGACATCCATACTGAAACTTCCAATTTTTAAAATCGTAAAACACAATCCTTTTTCACCTCCGAAGAATCATTAGATTCCTAACACAAAATTCAGTCAATTTGAAGACACAGATCAGAGAGATGACTGAAGATGAGGCCAGGCTATTTAGAATCATAGAATGTTAGGGGTTGAAGGGAACCTCTGGAGATAATTTAGCCCAAAGGATGTGCTATGGAGCTAGGTGAAAAAAGATTTAACTTAATTTCTGCCAAAAGTTCATTTGATGCATACATTTTCCAAATGAGGCCTTTGTAACTGTTGTGCTGGAAGCACAGTCTTTGTCCTGTTTGCCATTTCAGAGGATAGATGAAGAATGACCTAACAGGAGAACCAATTATGTTGTGTTGGCTTCTGAAGAGGCACGACTACATTTAAGACCCTGTTTCGAGCCAGAGAAAGCAGAGATTCGGAGCTTTATTATGTATTTCCAATGCCCTAAATCCCCGAACAGGTTTTCTTCCAAGATAATCAGGTTTCCATTTTTGCTCTCATTATTCTCTAGCAAATTTCAAGATATCTGAAGTTTTCCCTACATTAGCTCAAGATGAACAAGAAGTATGTTGTACATCCAGAAAGCTTTACAAACCCAGTTGATATCAGCCCTGACCTAAGTGAGTCCATCAATATGCACAGATTTGTGGCTGGTTTCACGAAGTCTGATTTAACTCTGATCTCTCAACTGCTCTTGGGCAAACCTCAGAGCTGTTTCCACTTATTACTTTGTAGCACGAGCAACTATTCCACTATTCAGCATCAATTTCAAACCAATTGCACAGCACCACAGTCAGCCAGTTATCCAAATATACCTCAGGTAGGTAAGGCTCAATTACCCTGGAGGAGTGAAGAATATGTAGGAGAGATTCATCACCAACTCGATTACAATAAAAGATGCAATCAGCAAGGGGCTGCATGAAAGAAAGGAATTCTGTGATCTAATGCACTTGGATTTTGCTAAAACCAACTTGTAATCTTTTCTTGACTTTTTTCATAGTGATGAATTGGGAGTGAGCAAGACAAGACTTTTTCAGTAGTCTATGCACAAAGCCTGTGATATATAGTCCATAATAATCAGTGAGTATTTTTGTCCTGCTCTTGGCAGAATTATTCAAATGACAGTCTTTAGCCAACACCCAGACCACTGGAAAATTCTGTCTTGCTCACGTGTGGATTTCACTGGTGAAGTTCTCCACATGGATTTCTCTCTGGCACCTGCCTGCCAGGAGCCAGGCACAGGTGAGCAGACTGTGTGGTTGGCACAGCAGTGCCAGACCCGGTGCCCAGCCTCCCATGGAGCAGAACTCAGCCAAACACCCAGCAGCTCACCAAGGCTGAGCAGCACCAGACACAGGACAGTTCAGTGTCACTGAACAAATGGGGCAGAAACTCCCATTTTGTTCCCAAGGGCTCTGAGAGCACTCTGGGAGATGTGGAATAGAACAGGAATCCTGACAGCTCACTGGGTATGCCATGCACTTACTAGACACTACAAACAGCTCTAGAGCAATGGGAGAAATGATGAAGGACAAGCCAATGGAAACAAAAGAGAGACAAATAGGAGAGCCAGGACTGGACTGGGTGAGGTACCATTATACCCTTCTTATTTCAGCTTCCTCACAGGAGAATTTTGTTTTGGTTTTTCTTTTTTTTTTTTCTTGGGTTGAACATATTTTCCTTATATGATAGATGCAAAGACAGTTGGAGTTACAAGTAATTCTGACACTGGGATTTCAATTTTATGCCATTCACTACTGTAGAAAAGCAACTAAAAATAACAGAGTTTGGGGTTATCTATTGTCAGTCAAAGCCTCCAATCCACTGCATTTGTACAGTAGCTTGTCTTTGCTTTTGTTTATAATTTAAAGGCAATAAAATGACTTTCTTCTAGATTCAATAGTATGAAAAGCTTTGGAGTTCTGCATCCAAACGAGTTTTTAGCAGTGTTAGCATGCAGTCATCTTTTATTATTACTAACACTGTTACTATTACATGCTTTTTTTTCAAGGCTTCATTGCCTGTGTGGCTTCTATCTTTATCTATCATGGAATAATTTATCCGTCCCTTACCTATGGGAAAATGAGAGGTTTCCTTTTCTTCTTCCTTGAATGTTATCTGCCCCAAGACAAAATGTAACACCTGCTGTTTTCTATCAATTACTCATGAATAGAAAAATAAAAAATACAATATCTTATCCTGTATTTCTTTGTGAATAAGTCATCTAGTTATGTATTTTCCATGGAATATACAATTAGTATACACACAATAGAATCCAAATAAAAGAGGAACTGAGCAAAATCTGCTTTTGTAAGCAAAAGAAGTAGCAAATGTGAAAATAGGTCACTTCACAAAGTCTCCTGGCCCTAGAGATCTGCAGACAGGCTTCTGACAGGTGCTGGAGGTTCTGCTGGGGGTGACAGCAGAGAGAGAGACCCCTGGTGTGATAGGGTGTCCAGCCCATCCCATGCTGGGGACCTCAGCCCTGCAGTGTCCAGACATGAGCCAGCCTTTGAGCCAATACACACTCAAGACTGCTCGCTGCTTGGGATGCTCAGCTCTCTAGTGAGGGATTATGTAGTCTTCACACCCTCTGGGAGGAAGGAGGAGAAACAGTTTAATAGATATTTAATAAGCAAACTGCAGGAAGACCAGAATCATCCACAGACTGCAAAAAAACTTTGACACATTCTGTGTCCCACTTTGTCAGAGGGACAGCTTGGAATGTGAGCCTGTTCCTCTGTGTGCATCCTGCTTTCTTCAACATGCACAAACATGCTCTGGTCAGTTTGTTGGCACTAGTTTTTTTTTTATTTGCCAGCAAATATTTGCTGGCACTAAGTCCTTGTGACTGACTTATCAATTGCAGCGAAGTCCTTGCACAGATGCATTAATTCCAGAAAAAAACTGCACTTTTGCAGAGAGAGCAGAGAGCATCTCCTAACTTTCCTGTTACAAACCATACCCTCAGCGAGAGCACTTTGACAGCAGAGATCAGCACAACCAAACCAGTATATCCACAGCAGCATTTCATCTGGCCTAAGGTCCTGCTGTTCGACCCCTCTTTCCTCTTCAGCTTTCACCTTTCTGCTTCACAACCTTTCACTTTCTCTTCAGCTTTCTACTTCAGCCTTCACCATCAAATCCCCTGCTGCACAAAGGATGCTGAGGCCAGGTAATGTGCACAAAGATTTATTAGCAGGATCCACTGCTGATGACACGCAGTGACTCTAACAGACAAAGTCATTTATGGGAAAAAACAAAGCAGAGGAAAGGGCAGAGAAGATGGGACTGGAGAGGGGAAAATGCAGAGAGAAGGAAACACTCCCCAGATGCCAGTCAGTAAGGGCAGCCACGGTGACTATCATCCACTGGACAGTGTCTCCAGTGGTGACGGAGGAAGATGGTGATGATGAAGAGGAAGAGAAGGATTTTCTCCTCATCCTAAACATTTCATTGATACCCACCCAAATTCCCAATGAATGGCTCCTGCTTAAGGTGCTGTTAGCACTGACCAGAGCACAGTGACCAGTGAGAGCTGCATGTTGCCAATTAAGCTTTTGTCTACATATGTTACTGGATCATGTTTATCTAGCATTTGGATGACCATGATCTACTTTGTTGTGCAGAGTGACTGGTTTTTCTTATTAATTGAAAGCTATGAAACAAGGAGGTGCCCAGGGAGGGGGTTGAGTCACCATCCCTGGATGTGTTTAAGGGTAGTTTGGATGTGGTTTTGAGGGCCATGGTTTAGGGGTGAACTTTGTAGAGTAGTGTTAATGGTTTGACTTGATGATCCCAAGGGTTTTTTCCAACCTGAATGATTCTAGGAGAGAAAGAAGGAAGGGGACTGAGTTGGCACTGAGGCTGCAGTGAACAGCTCAATGGCTTCAGAGGGAGCTGACAGAGCTGCAGTGAGCAGGCTCTTGCCAAGGCCAAGGCACTTTGGTACCTACAGCACGGTGCAAACACCCCTGCAGCACAGCACGTCGTGAAATCCATTCTTCCCTCCACCCTCCACGCCCCAAATTTTCTTTCTCATATGATGTTAAACCAGATCTATTTCCAGTGTAATCGATACAAATGATTTATTCACAGTTTAGTGATTATAATTATCTCACTGGCTTTCTCAACATAGCTCTCCACTTGTACAGACATAGCAATGTCAGAACTAGGCGTGGGTCTGCAGATTAAAACAGAATTGAGCTTTCTGAATTCTAAAGACTGCAAACAGAACTTGTGCCATCCTATCCTTGAATTAAACTAGTAGGCTCACTACTTTTCTGGTTATTACAGGTAGGGCAGGTTTATGTCAAAAAAACCAAAATTCAAACCAGCAGGGGAATCTCAGCAAGGAGGCTGAGGACTGAGCGCACACGGCGAGGAAATTATCCTTTTATCTTCCAAACTGCTCCCTCAGGATCATATTAATGATATGCATTAGTTGTGTGCACCAGCACAGGAAAAAAAAATGAGCCACGTTTCTGAAATGTCTTTATCAAGAAGAGATAGGTGGACTATATAGACAGCAGCAGCTTGACAAATAAACTAATTTGTCAAATAAACAATTTGTGAACTTCATCTTGCTTCCAAGGATTAACTCTAATCTCTCCATTTGGATTCTGTTCTCAGCTTCCATTATAGGCAAGGTAAAATAAACAGGTGTCTGCAATACGTGCAGCCTGGCTGGGCCACTGCCCATGTTTCTCTAAACAACGAGGGGATTTCAATTATTAGCAAGACCAAATTAGACAGACAAGCATGAGGATTCCAGTCCATGAAAAAGTTATGAGTGATTTACTACCACTGGCATAAGAGGGAAGATCTTATCTTAGGAAGTCCCTAGGGCACTGTCCCAGGAAAGGGGAGTCCTGGTGGCAGGCAGTGGAATTTGCTGGGTGCCCCCTGAGCCCACAAAAGCAGGGAACAGCATCAGCAAAGTCCACTTGCTGTGAATGACCTGGCGAGCCAGCCACGCAAAGCCCGGGCCACCCCCCAGCAGCTGGGGCTGTAACGTCACCTTTTGCCCAGGGTGCTCACTGACTCCTGGGTAGAAGGTGGGTGGCAATGCCAACACCACCCTTTGTCTCCTCCCACGAGATTCCTCCATTCCTAGTGTAGCTGAGCCCCAGCTCATCAGTCATTCACTAGAGCAATGATGTAGAGAATGAGACAGATTATATTCCATGAGGCTGCAGGTGCAGGTACAGACAGGTTGATCATCCTGTACTCAAAATTTCAGCATTACAAAAGTTTGGTATAAACTAGAAACTCAGAAACTTTTATAAAGGAAATCTTGAAAAAAAAAGAATAAACATCAAACCATTTGCAGCAAGCCTCCAGGTCTTACTTAGATGTGCACTTGACTTTTAAGAATCAATCTACACACAGTCCTTGGCCAAATTGTGCTAGCACTTAAAACTTAACAGCTTCTTACTAAAACTGTGTGATTTAAATCATCCTGGATTATCTTAAAACTTTTCCAGTGACCTCCCACTGCACAGCACAACAGGAGAGAATTGGTTTAAAGCACACTACATCCTCCAAGAAGTACAAAGTTACTACCAGAGCTTTGTTTCTGACCCAGAAACTGAGACTGCCTTTTTGTTACAGAGCAGATGGTAGGAGATAAGCAGTACAACATGCATCTTACCATTCACATTTAGCACTGTTTCCACTTTTAAAATGTGGTTTACCTCTAAAAAATGTAATCAAAGCATTACAAAAAATGGCTATTTATTATTATTATTCTCTTATGGATTTGCAGGTTAAATATCTCAATATACCAGTAATGGGGCTTTTTCTTCTAAATCTTAGGCCTACAAATTCACTTTGGGGAGCTGGAAATCCAGCTGGGTTGTTTCCATCTTCAGCATTAGTAGCAGAAATAAAGGCTTTGCAAAGCCAATTTCAACTCCCAGTTGTGCTTCTGTGAATTCCCTGGTTTTAAATCAAGCTTTTAGCTTTGAACACCACATCAGGTCAATTGTCTTAAATGGTTCTCAGGACAAATATTTGAAGGTTTTGAAGCTGAGGCTGGAGGGCTAGACGTTCACCTCTGCATTGCTGATGCAGGGACTCGAGACCCTGATGAATATTGTCCTGCCAAGAGCCTCTGCCACTGGTCAGCCCCAGCCTGCACACTCCTGCTGGAGCCTCTGAGAAGGAATTGCTGTGACATCTTGCTTAATAGTCTCCAAACTCCTTTGGCATGCTAAGTGCACGCTGACCAGAATATCAGCCTCTCTCAGACACCTATGGCCACACTGGTACACGACTGCAAGTTGTTGTGGCACTTATGGTAGGGGACCTACGCTGAGTTCTCCGTCCTGATACAAGCACACGCTTTGCTCACACTAAACATTTGCACAGGCTCGATTATGATTCTCCTGCACTCCTCAGGGCTTGCAGAAAATTGCTTTGGGATTGCCTTGGGATCGGGGAATTTGGACAAGTCCATTTGGAATCAAATGCAAGTTGGGGTCTGCACTGGCAACAGAAACTGCAACCCACAGAAATTCCAGAAAGCCCAGGTATTTCTGCACCGTGGCATTTTTTTACCTGTGTATGAAACACTTCCTGGGAAAGCAGACAATGTCTGGACTGAAGGAAGCCCCTGAAGAAATCTGGTAGATCTCTCTGCTTATTTGGATGCACAAAGCTTCACAGCAATACAGGTACATTTTTTAAATAGCTGGTGGCAAGCCATGCTTATTTATTTGTTCAGGTCTACAGGTTCAAATTGCCTCAGCTAACTTCCTTGGAACTAATGCCATTATAAATGTTTGTAAGTGTCAGAGATTATCCCCTTGGTTGGTTTTGTATTACTTACTCTTCAGTGCTTTAAAATGATACGGTGCTGTCCTATTTAAAAGTAGGTTTTGTCCTAATACATGCAAATTCACCACCTTAAATAGTTTCTTACTGTTCTGAAGTTTCTAGAATGGTGAAAAAAAAAAATCACCATCCTGCTTCCAGAAAAGAATCTTCATTGCATTTATTTAGGAAAAAAAATCTCCAATAAATAATGGCTTTAGATTGCATATCTGGGAATGTTAAAGTTCTTACCTATCAGGGAACAGGCATAATTAAATGTATAGTTTCTAGTATACACTGAGATTTACTGCAATTTAATCTCTCTTTCCCAGAGTTACCAGGAGAGGAAGGCAAAACTGACAGTAGCACTTCCAAGGAGTGAAGCCAGCATTTGCTTTGACAAGAAAACACTCCTCCTTAGAAAAGGAAAGCTTATGAAAATTAATACAGGAATTATACAAAAAGTATAAGTCCAGGTCAGGTAATAATAATACATTCACTCTTGTCAGAAGCAACACCTATCATCACATAATGGGCTCAGACTCACTGCTTATTATGCTCTATTTTTATTTCTGAACTTTAGGTACACTTATGCTTTCTGCAAAATGTAAAGCAGTGCCTAAGAAGGAATTGGGCTAGAACAGTCAAAAGACACAATACCAAACCTTAAGCAAAAGACAATAAATACCCAACCTAAAACCAAAAATCTTACTTTAAGCACTAAAAATTACACAGCTCTTCTCTACTTACAATCAGCATGAGCCTTACTGTGTAGAGAATGGGGGTATATTCAAAACAGAACAGTAGGAGTTCATATATTCCACATTTATGCATTTTTCTGTTTCTCCTTCCTTTTATGCTCTTATAAAAATAATAAGATTTGCTTCTTACCTTAATAATCAGGGATACATATCACTGTAACTGCTCAGTAACACACTACAGCACAGCAATCCAATTTTTAATCCTAAAATAATGTAATAATCTAAACAGCATCACATGTATTTTTCTGTCAGACCACTTTAGGAAAATCAAGTTGTGCAAAAGTAAAAAGTAGCACTGGACCAAAGGAGCAAAGAAATTACTTTGAAAGAGCACAAATGGAAAAGCCCATCTGTCATTTGCAATGGCCAAAAATTTGCATCAAGGTTTGGATTTCACAGAAGAATCACAGAATGGCTCAGGATGGAAGAGATCTCAGAGAGCATCTAATTCAACCTCCCAGCCATGGGCATGGACACCTCTCAACTAGCCCAGGCTGCTCAAGGCCTCATGCAAGCTGGCTCTGAACACCTCCAGGGAGGGGCATCACAGCCACTCTGGGCAATCCATTCCAGAGTCTTGCCACCCTCATACTGAAAAACTTTTTCCTAAGATCCAATCTAAACCTGTTTTCCCTCAGTTTAAAATAATTTCCCCTCATGATATTGCTGGACACTCTTGTGTAGAGTCCCTCTCCAGCATTGCTGTAGGATCCCTTCAGGGCTTGGAAGGCAATCACAAGGATTTATCACCTAAGGACTCCCTAGTCCTTGGTGATGACATCAGATACATTTCAGAAATAGGAACTTCACTGTGTGGAGAGAAGGAATAAAGTAACAAACAGAGATAAACTGGGGGAACTGACTTTGAAATGATGTATTTACCAAGCACGTTGAGTGTTCCTATATTTGAGCAAAACATCCTAAGCATCCAGTCTCAATGCAATATATGCCTCCTAACTAGGCACAGCTGATGAAACTCCTGGGACTGAGATTTCTGACAAATACTGCATTACATACAGTAAGCCACTACATAGTCCAAAATAATGTTCTATCTATAAAGTTTTCCCATATGGAAATGTTGTTTACAATGGCAACACTCCTAATCTAGATACCCAGATGTTAAAACCAGTCCTTTGTGAATACAGGTAATTCCATTCTAAAATACAGTTACTGAGAGCAAAAATACCCCACATCTTTTCCTGCTCCAATACACATATTCCTTGGAAGATGTGAGGGGTTCACCAGAAAATCTTTTTAAATGTTGACAGAAACCAACATTTCTGACATCCAAAAATGATAAATATGCAAGACACAAAATAAATCTTTATTGCTGCCTCCTGAATGAATGAAAACACGTTATTTTTTTTTACATGCTGGATGAGTTAATAATATCTCCCTTATGGTATATTTGAACTTTTCCATAGAAGAATGATTTGCCTGGCCATATTTGAGTACCTACAGCACAGATGAGGAGAAATCTTCCTTCCTCCCCTAGACATACTGCAGGTCTCTGTCAATGCCTCCTGAACACTCTTCTTTTGCAGAAGCCTTTCTTCAAAACTGGCAAAGGTGACCCCATGCAGATGAGGGATGAGATGCAACAAAAAAAAACCCTTAAGCATCATTAGCTATGGAGATCACACTGTTTTAGGCAAACTACCAAAGGTGAGTGAGCAGTCTGCTGGAATGTTCAATGTACTCTCACCAAATGTGAGTTAGAAATATGTCTGTGAGAAATGCACACTGCAGGATCAGCACAAATGGATACCATGCATACCAATTCAAAATGCCTTCCTACATTCCTAGAAAAGCACCCTCCTCACTTGTTTCTCTGAACAAGAATTATTTCTAGATAAACAATGACTGCTATTCAGAACATTCCTAGGGTTCAACATATTATGTAAATTATAGAATTTGTAACTTTCTCCATCAAAAATGTGATTAGAACTCTTCTCTGTGATATATAGCAACAGACAATCCTCTGCAAGATGATGCTAATCAGGTTAACCTGAATTTTGACATTGATTTGCATAGGAAGAATATTGGGACCCTAACTACTTATGCATAAAACAGCAGTTGTCTGCCTCTAAGACATTTCCTACATCAGTACTGATCTGTCACCTTGTATGACTCTCCCAGCTTCCAAATTGAGCTTCTGAAGTGGTCTGATTCTCATATCACTGTTCCAAAGTCAGCAGCTATTACCCATAACTAATATAACATGACAACACTCCTCAACGTCCCACTCTTCAACTGCCCTTAGTAATTGCCATCATTCAATATTTAGAATTATGTATGCTGGGAAAATGTAGTTGATAAGTAAAGTGTCTGTTATGCAAAGAGGTTCCTCTCAAACCTTTATTCTTGAGCTCTCGGAGGTAATACCAGCTCCTGAATGTAAATGCTTCAAAGCCAACACATTTCAAAACAATGGGGTGTTTTCTGCAGAGAACACCCTTGAAAATATAATGGAGGGAATTTTGATCAAATTGCCTTCTGTTTGCCTCCTACCAGTAAAGGTAGATCACACTTCATTCACATTACTGAAGCTATTTGGGTATGTCAACATCCCATTAGAGCTGCTCCCCAGCTCTGCAGCTACCTTTGCCAATGCAGCTCCAGATAACAGAAGAGGAATACTGGCAAATAATGACACATCATCACTGCCTGTGTTCTTCGGGTGTGTTATCCTCCCAACCTGTTCTTTACAACGTCAAATATTTCTTTTATGACAGCTCTTCTGCTCTAACAGAGCCAGTTAGTATCTTAACATATCACAGGGCTTAAGTGCAAGCAGCCTAATTTTGCTCCCCTTTCTCATCACATAAACAGATCCACTGAATCTAGCAGTGCTTGTACAGCAAGGTATTGCATGAAATTGAGTCAGGGTGACAGAACTGATCCCTTCCTGTCTAAACAGGGCTTCATTCTCAGGTACACGCCACTACTACCCATTCATTCTGCTCCAGCATCATAAAAGGCCCTCAAAATGGGTGCCAATGTGAACAGAAGACAGAACAATGAGTGACTGAATGGATGTGCATGATAAAATGTCATCAGGGGTAAAAGCAATGCGACAGTTCAGGGATCTGCTCCTTTATCAGAGGTTCAAATGGTCAGGCACAGATCCTTGCATAGAAAAGGGAGAAATGAAATGACCTACAACAGCACCAACTGCAGCCCTTTGACCAGCAGTAGGAGTCCTTGAGGTCACAGGAGCTTTCCTAATTACAAACTTTCTAAAAATTCATGTGGGTCTACTGTAAATGTTGAGACATGACTGGGATCCCAAGAACCACTTAGTAAGAGAAAGGTGTCTCTAAATAAAAGAGGCATCACTTGAGAAGAATAGCTCTGAAGAAGATTAATTTTCTACCAATTATATGCATTATTTATTTAGATCAAGTTAAAAACAAACCAAGTATAAGGCAGAAATGAAAAAGTGCCTTTGGGCAGGATTATCTCCTAAAAGGACTGAATTTGCCTCACTTGACTTCTCAGCACCTTAAGGTAAGAGAAAGCATTCATAAAAGCAGTATTTTTACCTCTACTCTGAAATCTTGAGACTATGACTTGGTCAGTCATCTGAGTGATCAACTCACCATCCCTCCACCATTAAATATTTGACAGGCTGTTATTTTGTCAGTAATGATAAAAGCAATGGTATCTCAATTCATTGCAGAGTTTCTGTGAGTAGAAGTCTTTTCAGTCCACAGACAATATGAACAGAAGTTCCTAAAGAAATCTTTAAAGATTATTAAAAAGAAAGCCAGCCAATTTCCATGTGTTTGACTGGAGATAAGTTTTTACTGTCACTGTCCTTGAAAGCATTCTCTGCATGGAGGAAAAAAAATAGACGGTATTTCATTGCATTAAATACAAAATTATATGTATCAGAGGCTTTACTCTGTTGCTTTATTTTTAATGGTTAGTAAACAAACAAAAAAAGAAAGTAGGTAAAGAGAAAAATGGACAATTTTTCAGGTGATACTTAATTGGAAGCACAGCCACTGATGATAGAAAATGCAGTCAAGGACAGAAGTATTTTAAACTAAATCCCCAGGCAAAGCACAAGTAGTTAAATGAGGATGAATTTAGAATGAGACTAGCAGAAGTAAACCCTCCAAAACCTCCAAACACTAAACTAAGAGAATATGGAGATTAAGGAGAGCAATGCACATTGCTAACAGCTAATATGACAACACATTTTTGGTTGCAAAACATAAAAGTGTAAGTGGGACTAGTTAGTCAAGATTCAAATCATTGTCTGTAGAAACTTTATGATGGGAGATGTAGTTTCTGGTCTTTAGGGAAAAAGTAATTTTGAAGAACAGTAGACATACTGAAGATGAGAGAGGAATCTAGAAAAGCAAAGAAGTAGAATAGCTATGGACAGGATCTGAATGTCTTTGAAAACAGCCAAATTTTCTCAGTGTGATTAGATCCGATTAGTGCTAAGTTTAGAAACCCCTTTTTAAAGTAAATGTTGGGCAATTTATTACACACTGTCCCTTTTTTTTTATAATGCCTTTTTAGAACAGCTGGGTGCTTTACATTTATTGCCTTTTGTTAAAAACAAAATCCTATTGAAAATCTACAAGGCAGCTTGTTGCAGCCTTCATCGGCTACAAGGAGACAGCAATTTTGCCACCCAGAAGTGCTTGTGTTCCTGCTCTGCTCTGCATGGGGTTGATCCTGCACCAAAGTAAATCTCACGGGCTTCATCAGCCAAACACACAGCAAGCTCTCTGTTCAGCAGCTAAATTATCTTGTAGGGACTCACACTGTGATTTCACGAGTCCTATTTCCAACTTTTAAAGGTTCCACTCAGAGACCGTTTGAATCTTTTATGGGGATTCTCAAATTTAAAGAAAGCTCAAGTACATTTGTGGAAAATGGGAGAGGAGATTACAGACTTTATTTAGACCACCCAGAAAGGTGGGGTGCTTCCTCCTTTTTTTTCATACTGACTAAAATCATACATAACAATAGGGAGTTAAGACAGAAAAGGCTGGTTTTCTAATTTAGCATTATTCTTTCACTGCTGGAAGGCAGAGGGAAATGGTGCCCACATGCTATTAACTTCTGAAGAGGTTGCTGAGGTATCTGTAGAGATTCACACAATGAGATTGATGTTGTAAATTACCAACCAGTACTTCACTGAAAAACATAAAGAGGTATTTGTGGAAGCCAAAGAGAGGACAGGTTTTGCAGTGCTCTCAGTGCACAATTCACAATTCAAGGCAACAGAAGCAGTAAAATAAGTATAATCAAAGCAACTCACTTTACATTTGTATAGATACTTCTAATAAATAATGGGGGGCAGGGGGTGTGCAGTGAGGGGTTGTCTTAAAGAAAGAGTCCTGATCTGTTGGTCTTTGCCAACATATTTTCTTTCATAAATCCTAGCAGCAGCCAGGCTATATAATATTCTCTGCAATACAGAAAACGCACACACCTGCTAGGGTTAGAGGCAAAGATGGACCTTCACCCCCAAATCAATCATGTTCTGGTTAGTTACCCTTTTCCTCATTAGCAGAAATGGCTGTAGAGAAAACATCTGGTCCAGACACATGGATCTTTAATAAGACATGGCAATAATTTGTTTTCCAATTTTCCATAACATCCAAATATATCACTGAAGAGCACAGCTTAGAGTAACCCTTCTGCTCTCTATTTTCCCTCTGGGGAAAAATAAAATTAAAAAAAAAATTAAGGCCACAACTAAAAATAAAACACAATAGAGAGCTCAAAAGCTGCAGCTGAAAAATATATATGTACAGCTTATAAATGTCTGCTGATAGAAATGTGCTATCGAAGTTAAATCTGCACCATCCACTCTAAGAGATCTTGGGCACACCCAGCACATACCTACAACCATTCATGCAGAACTCCATACAGATTTCTTAAGTAACATTTTTTGAGGGAGACAGAAAGTATATTTTATTGAACTGGAAACTGAAATAGACAGCTAAGTAGTAAATGTGAGGCCCCAGAATGAAGAGCTATCAAAGACAAGTTTGCACTGTGGGAATTTCTGTGAAGTCCATACTCTGAGTAACAGGAAACATTGCTTTCTGCCTTCAGAATAAGTGACATTTTCAGTGTGAATATGTAACACTCAATAAAATGTTAGTTTCTCCTCCTTTGTTTTTTTCCCATAGGTAGAGCTTCCCAGAATATAAAACGTTTTGTCTTCTGTTCATCTCTGCTCTTAAGCTTGTAGTCATCCAAAGTTAACCTAAATGTCATCTTACTTAAGAGTTTTTACATCAGATTCCTCCTTGGGCATATGAATAAAACCAAGAGCAGCCATTTCTGCAGGAGGGGACAATATGAAGTTCAGCATTTCTGAATGGTACTACATGGACAACCTGTGGAAAGTCACCCAAAAAATTTCCACAGTGAGTATTTCAGAGAAATGAAGTCCTAGACAACAACCTCAAACATGAATTGAGGTGGCTAAACATCAGTAAGAAGAATGTCTTGTCCCCAGGTGGCTATGGAAGAAAGTCCACTCGAGTGAGACTAGACCAGATTGCACAGAAGCCTAGTCAGCAAAAAGGAAAGGTTCTTTACTACTGTACATTACTCAGCCCCTTCCTAAAAGGATCATCTGTCATGTTAAGTACAATTTTCTCTCTGCAATGAATCCTCCACCAGTGCTTAGTCTCTGGTATCAATTGGGTGCTATCGACCCTAGCAATCTTGTGTGTGTGTGTGACGTAAATACCAAACAGGAATGAGAACAAAACAATCAATTCATTCCACATACACCACTGAATAGTCTTCTGGCAATAATGACTTCAACCCACTATTGACATAGCTGGGAAAGGACTAATGACTTAGATAAGAAAGATTCTGTATGACATTGGCACTCCTTTCACCCTCTACTTGCCCTCACTATAATCTTTCTAAAACTTTAATCAGGGAAGGATGTTAAGGGAAGATGACTCGTAATGTGCTATTGAAAACAGTGCTTCAAAAACTTCAGCTCTTAACCACATTTCATTTTTAAGACCCGTATCTCAGATTATTTATTTTTGAGACAGCAGCTTAAGTCACTTGAACAACTTTGTGAGCAATTTTCTTTACCCCATTTCTTCAGACATTTGCAGTAATTTCATAGGTACCAGCTCTTTACGTTATTTTCTAGCTCATCACTTTTACTATCATTTTGACTTAGAACTCATTCCTTTGATGTATAATAATCTGTTGTGAGAACATAGGATATCAAAGGACAGAAACATCTTCATCATCTAATGTGCAGCATCATCTACATGTCAGAAAGAAATGCTAAAGTATTATTTATGCTGCCTCTCAACCATCTCTCTTGCACAAAAGTCAGATTACTACCATTCAAATTACAGCACATAATTCATTTCATACCAAAGAAACTCCACTGAATACCAGACCAGGAAAACTCATTCACTGAGCTCTGTGTGTAAACTCCTGTATTCTGCATACCCAGCTCCCTTTGCCAAATAACTGTTCTCTGCTCTTTAGATTAATCTGTAACATCATCCACAACAAAAGATTCGAATTCTACATGTAGAATACTTCACCTGAAGTATTTTTTTTCTTTTTCAAAAAAAGACATTTCATAAGGTCTTTAATACCAACTATAACACAGTTTAACAGGGGGAAGAACTTCCTTCTAAAATCCTAAATCCTAAATACTAGAACAGCCGTGTCCACATTTCTAGCTGAAAGGACATTTCAGGTATTGATTACTAACTCTAAGTTGTGGTACCTGGGAGCTCTTCCCCAACCTAGGGTGAGGGTGTAAGATGCAGCTGTGTCCTACCACCATGCTGGGACCATCCTACTCTGCTTCCCTGCCATATTCTTCCATTCACTGGGAAATAAGACACATGGGCAGTTGAGAAGGAAGGGATGGGCATTCCGGCCGCTGAGACCACATCCAGGTGCTAGTGAGACCTGCAGTCTGGAGGTTCCTAGAGCACTCAGACAGTGAAACTTGCTGCAGCTGAGATCAGCTGAGGCATCCCCACTAGAGCTCATCTCTCTCACAAGACTCTCTGCTCCACGTAATGATCCATCACAATAAATACTGTTTGAGAATCAAAAGAAAGTATATATCTAGGCCAAAAATGAGTGATTGACCATCACGTGATGACCCCTGTTCTCTCTTATCAACTTCTGCCTAAAATACTTGTTAGCATCGTTTGTTTCATCCACTTCAATATCTGTTCAGAAAAGAATGATAGTTTTTCTATGTGTGCACAAATGTTCAGCACAATTCTGAGCCCTGCAAAGGCAGCAATAACAATAATCACTGAACAGTAACCTCCAGCCTTAGAATAGCCTGAAAATGTTAATGCTAAATTAACCTGTCAGTGTGCAACATGCTCCTGAACTGAAATTCACAATCATTGAAATAGAAAACTACTAAAAAGGTAAATAAACAGAAAGCAATAGATAGAGTCCTTCTGAAGGACAGACTTTTTTTTTTTTCTTTTTCAAAGTCAAAGCTATCTGGTGTTTTCACCATCAGTGAAAAACATTACTGTTTAACATTCCTCTGAAAATAACTAACTACAGGTTGTCACTTCACAAGAGGGTGGAAGTACAACTCGATACAACCTTAGGTGCAAGGATGTCAAGTGTAACAGTATTTCAAAGTCTACCACAAAGAGAGAAGGAAGCACTGCTAGAATTTGGGTGAACACCACAAGATGAGCACCACACAAAAGCTCCCTTCGGTGTGGCAGTACCCAACCACCCTTGGCTCTTGCTGAAGCACTGGGTCTGTCCATTTCCATATCAATGTGACACGTTTCTCCCAAACAAAGCTGTTTCACACCGCTGATGCTTTTCACTTTGAAAGTCATCAGAAAGGTTTCTGTCTTACTGTTGCAAACAATGAAACATCCATCCTTTGTACACGGGACACAGTTAATAAGCACTGCCCTTTACAGGGCTATATTAGTGACTGTGGGCAGAAGGAGAACACTGGACCAGAGGTGAGTTGTGCAGGAAAGACAAGCAGCATTTTAAATTCAAAATGCAGAGTTGTGCAAGTCATAGCAGTGGCTCCCAGATTTGGAAGGAGGCTGTACTCACTGGGACTCTGTCAGCTTGCTTAATGAGCTCAGAGCAGAACACAGAAATCCACAGTGAAGTGGAACTGAAGTGCTTTGTCCAACATCACACAGAGACCTGTGAAACAGTTAACAGACCCTGTCCCACTTGTGTGCCCACTCATGTTGTAACAAGGCCAAGTTTCTCCTTTGCCCCACAGAGAAAGAAATACTCTCACAAATCC
>JAOEGS010016375.1:39962-80165 GCA_025447755.1 Corythornis vintsioides
CCCAAAAAAAAGTTCTCACTGGAAAGAACTGTTCCTTAAAAAGGAATGAATGTTTCCATGACATAAAACAAAGAACTTTTAAGATTACTTCAGCTAAGAGCAAACTATTTTTTTTTTTAACTTGAAACTTCAAATGCATGTAATTAAGACATTCTTGCCCATGAATAGGACTCCTCAATTTAAATGCCTGAAATCTCTGCCATAATAATTTTACTTAGATTGAAAAGAAACCATGAAGCCTACCATTCAATTAACAACAACTCTTTATTCTCTACTCCCTGGCTTTCCATTATAATATTCATTTCTTTTCAAATTGATTATAGGGAGAAAAAAGAAGAAAAAATACCCCACCTTTTTTCTGAATATCAGAAAGCACATTCAAAGACTACCTGTCAACTTGCAACAAAGTGAATTTTACTTCAACACACAATAGGAAAATGAGAACAAATTTTGCTCCCATAGTCTTTGAAGAGTGGATGGTTTTAAGAAGACAGAAACTATCTCGTATCCTTTTGTGCTGCAGCAAGAGCAGGATGGTGAGCTGCTGAGCTCACAGAATCACACAAGTGTTGATGTTGCACAGGACCTTGCCCAGCTCCTGCTGAAACTGGGGCCAGCTAGAGCAGGTTGCTCAGGGCATTGTCCAGTCAGGTTTTAAGTACCATCAAGCAACCACCTCTATGGGCAACTTACTCCAGTGTTTGATTACCCTCACAGTAAAATGTTCTTTCTTATGTTCACATGGAATGATCTATATTTCTGTTCGTGCCCTCTGACTCTCATCCTGTCACTGGGCACCACTCTGGCTCCAACTTCCTTGCACCCTCCCGTCAGGTATTTTTGCAAATGGATAAGGTAACTCAGAACCTTCCTTCCTCCTTGCTGAGCAACCCCAGCTCTCTCAGCTCTCCTCATTGTCAGATTCTCCAAGCTTACAATCACCATCATGGCCCTGTGCTTTACTTGCTGCACTATGTCCGTATCTCTCTTGTACTGGGGAACCCAGAACTGGACATAGCTCTCCAGATGTTATTCATCACTACTGGGATCATCTAGCTATGGGGAAAGATCATGCTCTTCAGCCTGGTGGCAATACTCCAAACTGCAGCCCAGGATGCCACTTGCCTTCGTGGCTGCAAGGGCACATTCCTGGTTCATGCTGCTTGGTGGCCACCAAGACAGAACAAATAGCCTCCAAGTCATCGTTTTTGCAGCATCCTGAGAGAGAAAAGCCCAATCCCACTGAAATATAATGGGACTGAAAGCCTGAACTCTTCTAAAATACAGTGGAATTTGAGTGCCTGCATTTGATTTTAATTGAATAATATTCCAAGTGTGTAAATTCTATAACCTGATTGAAAATCTACCCCCAGTGTTTCACATGATCATGAGGGCAGTTGGGACTTTGAAAGCCTCAACTAGCACAGCAGAAGCCACATCTAATTCCACAACTGATTATCCCAGAGTTCTCACCTATAGGATAATTTATAGGAGGTTTTTTTACAAGAGAAGATGGAATTGCTGGACCACTAACATTACACTATTAGCAGTTGCTACATTCTTATTCCTAGCAGAGAAAGTGCTGGGAAGTGCACAGAGGTTGCATAAAGTTCTTTTATGCTAATAGGCTTTTCTGATTCTGGAAGCCCCACCCCCTAAACTAAGGTTAAGTTAAGCAAGCTAACCAGCCCGCATTAGCCAAAAATGTGCCTTTGACACAAAGGATTGTGATGGCCTGAGAGATTTTGATGAGACCTATAACATTTATAACAGTCCTCTCAAGAACCAAAAAGTCGATGAAGGGAGAATATGAGCGGCATCTGGTACCAATCTGTGCAGAAAAAAAAAAAAAAAAAAAGCCAGCAAATACTTTCCAGGGCAGTCCAACAAATACTTTCCGATCTCTTACACAGTACTTTTGTTGTCCTTTGGACTCCCGACAGGTGAAATGCACAGCGCTGCCACAGGGTGGCTCATCCAGCCCGCAATGAAAGCTACAGTTTTTCTGCCGACGCCGGCTGAAGGCGGGCGGTGGCTCTCCGAGCATCACGGGTCGCTACAGCCGCACCACGCGGGAACAACCACTATCAAGAGAAAACCGGGAAAGGCACAGATCCAATTCCAATTCACCTTAATCCGGCAATTCCTTATGACATGGTGGGTGAATAGCACCCCGTGACCTGAGATGCTGAGCCCGCGTTCCTTCAGCAGCCCAAAATCCCCACTGACTTCCCTGGAATTTCCAAATGACCCAAGAAACGCAGCCTCACACCTATTTTCCTGTTCACTGTGATGAAAAGCATCCTGTTCTCTTCGAAGGACACAGGTTTGGAGTCTTTCTTGATCAACAATGTTACTGTGAAAACTGATCTCACCATCACTGAGGGGGCTAATGCAGAGTTTATGTTAAACTGTGCATTCAATGTTCTGTCACAAGCTGTTAGGATAGTTGACTAGCAAACTGAGAAACACACACTGATCACTATCAAATGGTCCTAGAAGTCAAAAAAATCTCATCTGTATTTAGTAAGTGTAGGCAGCAAACTTTAAAAACAACTGTTTACAGTTAAAAAAAAAATATCTATAACTAAATTACTGCAATGCCCAGACATAATAAACTACTATAGAACAGTGTTCTGGACAACTGGATTATTTTTGTTGTTGTTTCGAACAGTTTTTTTCTCCTCTGCTGCTGTATCTTAGAGGATATTTTCACCTTGAGTAAGACAAATGTTAAAGTTCATAATATATGTAGCTACATAGTTACAATAGTTATATGCTCAGCATACCAGGTTCACAGTGCAATTTTCAGAACGCCATTGATTAAATTCCCTGGATAGGAGTAATTATTGGGAAGTTAAAGAGAGAATTAGATCAAAAAAATTCCACCTGGCATGAGCTTCTGAGCCCCCTGCCCGCTTCTCTTGCGGGACTGCCACACGCTCTTACGGTTCCACACAGCTCTCCCGCCGAACTACAGGTCCCGGCAGGCAGCGCGGCATGAGGGTGGGCGCTCCACAGCTCCCGCGATGCAGCACGGCCCGCTCCCAGGGTGGAGCAATGCACGCCGGGACTTGTGGTCCCTGAGCGGCCCATCCCCTCTCCCGCCCCGCGGTGCAGGTACCAGCCCACGGTTCCGCCCCCCGCCCCGCCCGGACAGGGTGCCGAGCGCCGGGGCGGACGGGGGCCGGCCGAAGGGGAGGAGCGGCTTTGTCGGTGGCGCGGCAGAGGACGGCGAGCACGGTGGCGAGCAGGTGAGTGGGGGCGCTCGCCCTCCCCTCACGGCGGGCGGGAAGGGGTGAGCTGGGCAGGAGGCGCGGCCAGCACCGCGGGGAATGAGGGAGGCGGGCGACGGCGAGCGGAATCCCATCGCTACTGCCCGGCCCCCGCCGCCTCCTCTCCTATCCGCACCGGCCGGTGGCGCAGCGCCCGCGCACCTTGTGCGGAGGCGTCCGCGGGCGATTGAACCGGACCCTCCGGCGGGGGGCGCCGCGGGCGGTTGGGCCGCGCGTCGCTGCCGGCGCCGTCTGCTCGGGCCGGACGGCGAGGACGGAAACCTCCCCTCCCTTCTCCGGCGCGGGGGTGAAAAGCGGAGCCTCACCTCAGAGACGGTTCCTCAGCCGGCGCAGCTGTGAAACCTGCCGCTTCCCGAAGCCTTGGGACGGGGCGAGGTTCGCCAGGCCCTGCGGCTCCGCCCGGCCCGTCCGGTACCGCTGGCTCTGCCGCCGCTCCTGAGTTACGTAAAGCAGCACGAGCGTCCCTCGCGCGCTCTGTCTCTCCCTCTCTCTGCGCGAGCGTGGGCGGCCTGAGGCGGGAGCCGCGGTGCCCCGCGCCCGAGGGACCCCATCCCGCCGCCTTAGGGCTGCGCCGGGCGCTGAGCGAAACATCACTACGGTTTTTTGCTGGTGTTTTTTTGTTTCGTCGGTTTCAGAACCGTTAAATCCCAGGCAGAGGTAGGCGACGTTAGCACGTCCTGCTGCTGGGTGGCCGGAGCGGGGGGCGTTGGGGTTGCGTGTTTGGGGGGTCCCTTAGGTTGTTCCTGATTCGGTAGCAGGCTCTGAGGGGCAGTTGTTGTCCCCCTCTCTGTATCTGAGTGCGGAGTGAGAGAAAGGCCCCAATTTTGAGTTCATAGCCAGGTGAAATAAGTCGTTAAATATCTTCAGTTAGCACATAATGATTATTTTAAATTAAACATATAAAATTCCAAAACCTAACTGAGTTGTCTCTCAATATTCCAATAGTTTTTCAGCTGGCATTCCATGATAGCACGTAAACCCTAAACAGTCTGACTGCGTTGTAATACATGTAACCAGATCACATTCAACATCTCATAGCTAGAAGTTTTCTAAATCCAGTTAGAACAGTTAAGTAAGGATTGTTTTCTTTCTAATCTATTGCCCTGGAATCGCGTGGCTTACATGTTTCTCACTGAACGTACAAACCATTAGCTTAAAAGGATTTGGAATTGCAATAGCTGCCAGCTCGAGGCAAACCCTTTTTAAGTGGTTTTATTACAGCCTGTTGGCTTCACCCACAAAAAGGGAGGTGGCCGTGTAAACACCCGGTGGGGTAGGTTGGGATCGGGCTGTTCTGTAGCATGTGACAGGAGGCTTCCCGGGACTCTCTCCCATCCTGTTTCGGATCTAGTTCTTCAGTACTGCCAGCAAATGTTCTCTTTATTTCATTCGCAACTTATAGTTGGGAATCAAATGAAAATTAAATATGGGTTCTGAACAGGAAACAAATGCCTTCCCAAATGTGAAGCAAGTAAATACTTGGACAAAGTGGATTTGGACAAGAGAGAGTGAGGTGGCTGGATTATCTCTTGGGCATTGTGAGCAGTGTTTGTTCTGAATGTTGGTGTGGTGCAGTGACACATGAGACCAGTCCACTGTGGAGCTTGGGTTGTAGCAGGCAGTGCACTTAAATCTCCAGTCCTCACCACACTAATGTAAGCAAGGAGCAGCGTGGTTGCCCTACAAGTTTATTTTCTGTTCCTTTAATAGCATGAATTGGCAGTGAACTTCTGTATCCATAGAAAAGGCTTGACTCCTAAGGTTGTGACCCTCATTTGGGCATTGTATTCTTTTTTTAATGTTTGGCCTTCAGAAAATGCAAATGAAGGATATTTTAAACTCTGTTGTGATTCATACCATGTAATTATTTTAGATATTTGGAAATGGTGATGCTTTTTCAGTTTAATTTACATATATATGTATGTATTTATGAGTCTGGTAAGTTGTAATGTCTTTGCTACTTTTTCTGTTTTCTGGACAAAAAAAATCACAGTATGCTTTTGGTCACTGTGCTTGACATTTCTGTTACTCAGAGTTACAGGAATCTGTGTGACACTGGCAGCAGCCCCTTTTACTTGTCTGTGGTTATGTTTACTGTGTCAGACTGAGTCAGGAATATCCTTTAGAAGCAAATACTGAGATCATCACAGGTTAATGCACATTGGCTCATGATTTAGGATGGTCTTGCAGACTACAAAAGAAACTAAAACAGAAAGAGAGCCCTGTGAGCAGACCCACTGCAGTCCAGCTGCCAACAAGCAGTCAGTCCCTGGTGCCAAACTACAGCCAGTCCAACACAGAAGCTGCTGAAGCATATGCAATGTAGATGTTGAATTCCTCACACCAAGGGCCTTACTCTGCAGGTCTGTGCTGAGCTGTGTTGCTTGCCATAGGTCCAGCTTTTCAGGAATACAGGTATGTTTAAAAAGTAGTAGTAAGTATGTGAGTTCAAGATAGCAGGCTCTTGATAGGCCTTTAAAGAAAGAGTTCTAGGAAAGACAGGTTCACAAGTGTTGTTAACTGGTGAAAATGTTGTGGTTTGTGGCTGGGTTGGTTTTTTTTGTTTTACTGGTTTTTAGTTATTTTCTAAAAAGTGCTGAAAAGCAAAGGCTTTTTTTTTTTTTTTTTAATCCTTCTCAGAATTCCATTACATCCTTGGTGAAGTTCACCAGATTCCCTGAGATGCAGGCTTATTTTCCTGTCCTGGTTCAGATTGATAAAATTGTGCAGGGGAGAAGAATGCCTTTCATCTCCCTGGTTTTTATTTAAAGGTTCTTTAAAGGTGTTCCAAACCTAGTCTTTGTTGGGTTCTTCTGTTTATAGGGATTTAATCCCACACCTCCCAGGAACTGGGATCTAGCTCTGTGGGGCACTCTTGAAGGGTATGTGTCCTGGTTTGGGTGAAAACCAAGCAAATTCTGTTCAGTGGTTTTATTTTTTCAGCTCAGGTTTTCTAACTGGCTTCACTTTCTGGAGTTAGCAGCATGTTTTGCAGACAGTGTCCGCTTCTAGCAGTGATAACACCTCATGTTTAGAGTTATTACCAGGGATGGAATGCAAACCAAGGCCATTGCTAGAGTTTTTGTGTTGCACTGAGGGGGCAGAAAGTGAAAGACCACACCTGCGGGGAGGAGCGGACAGGACAGGTGACCCCAAACTGACCAAGGAGGTATTCCATCCCATACACATCATATCCAGTATATAAGCTCGGGGGTCCGGAGGTTCGTCCCTTCTTCGCCCTTTTTCGGCCCTTCTCATCCGCTTCGCTTCTGGTCTTCCCTTTGCCTTTGGCTCTTGTGTTCGCTCCCGAGACCCGGTGCCAGAGTCCAGCTCCTCCGCAGCGTCCGTGAGGGTGACGTAATTACCATCGAGGGGAGGTTGGGTTCGGTACCGGCTTTGTACGTATTTGTATATACTTCGTTTTCATTTTAAATTAAATTGTTCTAGTTCCTTTTTTCTAATCACTAAGTCTCTCTCCCTTATTCCTTTTCTCTCTCCCCTTTGGGGGGGGAGGGGGGTTAAAAGAGAGCAACCTGTTATCGGTCTGGGGTTTGCCCTGACCCTAAACTGTGACAATATGTTCTTAATTCTTTATGCTGAAGTGGAAAATGACAAGGGAGTTACCTTGCTCAGTGTTTATAAAGATGAGAATATTGCTAGAGAAAGTCACATAGTCTACCAGAGAATAAATGTCTTGATATTTTTGTCTCTACTTTAAAATGTTGGAAAATGTATTGTTTGAGACAGAAAACTGATTCAGTTACAGGTAGAATAAGGGATTTATAACTTGGTCTAGCTCCAGGAGAATGTCTTGCCTCCAAGACCGGTGTAACTTGCCTCTTTCAAAGTACGTGAGGCTGCAGCAGGTCAGCTGTCTGACACATGGAGTTAAGTCACATAACCAAGCACAGGACTGTGCTGCAACAGAAGCTGCTGGATCTGTTCCTGACCAGCAAAATCAATCAGCAGGAGTTTATGATACTGACACTTTGCTTCCTCCAATGCTGCCTAGTGTCCAGCATGTAGTGTCCAGTGCTCCTGAGGAGTCACTCCTGGTTTGAAATAGTTCCTGTTGATCAAGTTCCTTGAGCTTTCTGACTTACCTGTGTGAAGATTTCATAGCAGAAAGAATGAAGATGTTTGGTTTTCCCTTCAGTTGAGGAATTTTTCCAAGAGCATTTTTCAGTCCTTCTTGATGATGCTGGTTAATTTAATATTTAACTCCTTACTCATGTTCTCTCAGATTTAAATAAGAGAATGAAAGCATCACTTCACCCTAGCAATTAGGAGACTCATTTGATTGTTGCTTCAGTAGATGATTGATTATATTGATGATGTGAATCAGGCGCCTGGTTTCCCATTTCACAGCTGCCTGCAACCTCATGGTTGGTCGTTATGCTCTTGGCTGAAATGGGTAGTGGCTCAAGTCCTGTGAATCCAAGGACATGGCATCTAGTTTGCATCTTGCAAGAGCTCTTCTTTGGGTACTTTGGTAAAATGAGGAGATGGTGCTTTTTTTCAGGTTGATATTTCAGTCTTCATTTTCTTCTGCTTTTTACTTTTTAAAGAAGGTACGCACAGAAGATTAATCTTGGTTTAAAATGTTTTTCTTGGAAGAAAAAGCCTCAAATTGTTTTTTTATCTGTATTTTTCCCTGAACCTGTTTTTTCTATTTTCATCTTTTGGACTGGAAAACTAGCTGCTATTACAACACTGCTTTTGATGTTCATGATTGTAAAATTTAATTGCTTCAGTTCAAGCTGCAGAAAGTGTGCCCAGCTGACATTGTTCCAAATGTGTGCAACAGAGTTGCTTTGAAAAACTATGTTTCTTTGAAAACAGGTCTGTTATACTTCAGTGAGTAGGTAATATATGCAAATGTACATTTCACCTAAGTTGTTTACTGTGCTGTCTTTGATTTGTGACATGTGTATTGTTTGGCTCGTGTAGACTGCTCCAGAAACTGGTCCAGAGACCCAGTTCTGAGAAAAGCCTTTCTCCTGTTTGTGCTAAACAATCACTAAAACTGCACCAGCCTCTTGTATAAAAATTGCTGAGAGTTTATAAAGGACAAAAATATTCTGTTTTTTTAATCTTACTTTAGCTTTTTGTTATTTTAATAGCTGTGAAAGACAGAGAATTCCTGTTAAACTATCCGTCAGATTGTAGAGGCACTGTTTAAAAGCAGCACTTTACACGAAGCCAAATTCCTTGTGAAAATAAGGCTGATACAGATTTCTTCCAAAGCAGTATCTTAGCATTGCTTTCACTTACCAATTACAGCAATATTTCTGTCCTTCACTGTAGGTCCTGTTCTTGAATAGAAGAGAAAACATGGCTTACATAATGTGAATGAACCCTAAACTCCTGGACCAAAGACTGAGGGTTTTTTCATGAAGGATGGCAATGCCATACGTTCCTGTTCCTATTCCTATTGGAAGTTCATCATCCAGCTTTACAAACAGAAACCAAAGAAGTTCTTCCTTTGGAAGCATCTCATCAAGTTCCAGCTCCTCAAAAGGACAGCTGGAGGACTCTACAATTGGTAGTTTTAAAAAGATGAGTGTTCCTGACCAGATTGGTTCTACGTCACCTGTGTGCAGCAGTCCACTTGTTAGGACCAAATTTACAGGTGCGGATACATCCATAGAATACTGTTCTCAGCCAGGAGAAGAAATAGAGCAGAATGCAGATTCCAGAAGCTGGGAAGATCGACCATCCACACCTACTATACTGGGTTATGAGGTGATGGAGGAAAGGGCAAAATTCACTGTAAGTTTTGGGTATAGTATAGTTCATCCTGTAATGGTAACAATTGAATGTACTTTGCATGCTCTTTCTGTAATTAACTGTGCAGTTCAGCAGTGTTGGAGTACTTTACAAGTACCAGTTTAGCTTTGAAGTACTACATTTGACAGGAAAATGCCATTCCTGTTATACAGGTGAGAAAATTGAGACTCAGAAACAGTCTTCCTAGTAGTGGTGTACATGGAACAGAAGGAATTCCTTCTATTTCAGGTATCAATTTCTGCTGGAAAAGTCAGGAATTCCCTGTAAAGTGACAGTTCCTTGTGAAACTGCACTTGTGGAAGTTCTGGGTAGTTAGAAATCTTGAATACAATGTAGACTTCCATTTAAATTAATGGTAGGACACCCTGATATTTGCCTTTTACAGTTACTAATTAACATACAGTGTTTGCATTAAAGTGTAAAATGCAGCCTTCAGCTTCTTGCTTTAGTTCCTATAAACTAAAGTAAATCTGTTCTATCAACTAAATCTGTTTTGTAAACGTTAAGAGTGAGCTCTCATATGCAGTATCTCAGGATGGAGCACCATCCTAACAGATTTGTATTGATTTTTCTCAAAGCATACTGTAGCCAGCAGTTCAGTTTTGTTTTTTGTCTTTGTTGGGTTGTTTTTCTTACATGCCATAAATATATTGATGGATCTGTGCATTTGTTTTTGTGGTTGTAGTTGAAGCATCTCTTGGAGATGATTCAGCAATGCTTGTGGGACTTGGGGAAGTTGTTTGTTACTAATAATTAGGTTACTTCAAGTAGGTAAGGAAGAGGAAATAGCAGACAAACTTTTTCCCCCCCCCGTTTTATATTAGAGTGTGGAATCTAATTCCCTTATGACTATGAGATACTAATAAAATCAACTTATTTTTGCAAAGAATTAAATAATGCTGCTTTTTAATTATTTGAGATGATGGCTTGTCTTTTAGTAACTTTTTCAGTTTCTATTGTCTTCATTATGGTAGCATAAGAGCCAGATGGGTTTTTTTTACATGTAGATTAAAAGATTACTTTTAAATAATACCTTCAAAACTAAAACAATGATTCATATTGTTATATTGACATGTGTTAGTCTGAAGATATGCCAAGTCATATTCCAGTGTGCATGTAAGATGTTCAGCAGCTGTAGTTAGGATGACAGCTTTGCCTCATTTTATGTAGAATAACAGGTTACAGGTAAATGAAACATTCTTCATCACTTATAAAATACTTGGTTGCAGTTCTGCTCTTTCTGAATTCACTTCTACTTCTGTGTTTGTTTCTGAAAGCACATAATCAACTATGTTTTCAGTTGCATGTTGAAAATAAGCTTGGCTTTGTGCATTAAAACCAACAAGTAATTAGACCTAGAAGTTCTTATTACTTCTGCTGTGCAAAAGCAATGAGATGGAAGACTGGAAATTAAATAGAAATCACCTGTAAAAAGAGGAGATTTAATTGCTGAAATTTTTTTACTGTTTGTTAGCATCTCATAGCTCCTAAAAATAGGAATCTGAATTACTGGTAATGTATTAACTTCAAGAGTTAAATGCTAGTGTGTGTTGGTGTAAGTGGCTGCTGAAGTTGATGGGTGAAAAATCTTGGGCTGAAAAACCTCTCTGTCTGTAAGCAATTGGTCTCAAATGAGTTAGCAGTCATGGAATGTTCAATCAACACTTCTTTTTGGTTTTGTCTGTATCCAAATAAAAATGATAATGAGCTGCTGAATCAGCCAGAAATTGTTATTGGCATATTTTAATGGAATGTTTTGTATTTATGCAATAAGGCAAATCAGGATTGATTGGAATTATGTGAACTTGTTGAATTAATTTGTAATTTTTTTCCAGGATTTTGTGTGAAGAAAATGACGGTTTTGTAATACACATTTTTTCCTGTTAATTGTTTACAAATCATAAAAAGAAAAAGGAAAAATCTTCTTTCTTTTTTTTTTTTCCTTTAACTTTTTTGAACTTAACTTGAAACAAAGTTTTGTTTTTCATGGCAAAGTTTGTAAGCAAAGCCTTTGAAGAACTTTTAGTAGAATAAAGGAATGTAATAGAATTCTGAATAGAAAGTAAATCCACAAGCATCTTACAGAACACCTTGTTCTATGTTCTGTGTGCTAGCAAAAAGTCTTCACAATGTTATATGACAGTTCTGCTTCATGAAACTTTAATAACATACAACTGTTTGTACTTTTGGTAAGCTAAAGAAGCAAAAACATTTTAACAAATATTTATACAGAAAATACAAAAGAAAATATTTGTTTTAATGCTGGCTTCACAGGATTGTCTTGCAGCTTGAAGTTTAAAAGCTAATAGATTTTTGTTAATGACTGAAATGTTGCCTCTGACACAGTCTCTGTCTTCCCCAGATGCTGTTACTTGAAAGCAGAATTCTGCATTTAAGAAGTTAATAATTACTTGCTGAAAAAATGTTTTAATTTCCACCATAGTTACCTGTAGTTTGTTTAATTGTCTGAAACTTGATGTAATATAGAATATAAAAATCTTACAACCAGGCCCACACGTGTACAGAAATTGGCTTGCACTAGGGTTGTCACATGCTGGGACTGCAACACAGAAAAAGCTTTTATCAGCTAAGAGAACCTGCTGTGAAAACATGAAATACTAGAAAAGATCTTGCTGTGTAACAGATTAGACACTCTTTTAAATAGAATTTCATTAAACACTGATAAAGGATTATTTATCATAAGGTTTCTAAAATTATCTTTTTTTCATTGTATTTATTTTAACTAGAAAACATCTAGACTAGGAAAGCTAATCCAGTAAAATTGCAGGGCCTCTTTTTCTTTACATTGGAGAAAGTAAGATTGTGACATTTCTGTATGATGTTTAATAATAATTTTCTAGCTGAAGTTGTGTGTTGGATTCATTGTGCTCAGGCATTTCAGTGCCAGTCTTCCTAAAAGGTAATAGTATGATGATGATGATGATGATTGCTTCATTTCTTTATCCACTTGCTTTTAAATAGAATGGTACTGCTGTGTTTTTGTTCTACTAAATCTGATTTGAAAGGATCCATTACTTCAGTTCCGCAGTTCTAGTATAATTATTCTGATGCAGTTATCTAGGAAAGTGGTTATATTTTGCCTGGAAAGACAAAACCTCATGTTCAAGACAAATGGAACCAGAGGAGAATGTTATTTTTATTCTGTATCACTTCTCTTTGTGAAGCAAGTCAGATGAGACATTTAAAACAATATAACAGTACCTGGTTATTGCAGTTACCTTTAAACCAGATTTGCCTCAAGGTTTAATGGATAATTCAGGAAAGGTAAAAGAAACTAAAAACAAACTTTAGTGTCTTTTTAAAGAAACTAAAACACACTTTAGTTACCTCTTTGAGACTTGGTTTTTCCTTGGGAAGAAATCTGGATGTAGGTTTACAAACCCTTTCTTATAGACATAAAATACTTAAATATATTTAGGAGTTAGTGAATTTCCTTCCTTCTGAAATAAATTGGATTTAAAAAAAAAAACCAAAAAAAAAAAAAACCAAAAAAACCCACAAACCAAACAAAACCCCCACAAACATCATTACAAATAGTATAAATTAAAGCTGTTTTTCTTCAGCCACATGTTCTGATTCTTGAAGGATAATTTCAGCCTTCTAGCCAATGCAGTGTGCAGTTCTCTGCATTTTCCTGATGTTCCTGTTTTTCACACAGGTATACAAAATCCTGGTAAAAAGAAGTCCAGATGAAAGTTGGGTGGTTTTCAGAAGGTACACAGACTTCTCCAGGCTTAATGACAAGGTGAGAATTGCACACTGGTGAGGCTACTTTGCCTCACTCTTCTTTTATGTTTCATTTTCTTTGTGTCTTACATTTTTGTCACTTTTTTCTTTCCTTGCCTGTTTTACTGCATATGAAACACCTACTATAGTAATGAATGAAAGCCATCCAATTCATCTCAAAAACACACAAAATAACTACAGCTAGTGTGAAGAGGTCAAGAACTGGCTTCTATGTGTTGACTTTTACTGTGGCTATCAGTAGTTTGAAAAAATAAAATGCCACAGGTATTTAGAAGAGATATTTGTATTTTACAAATTCAGCTCTTAGTCTTTGCAGGGTAATATCTGACAGAAATGTTTGGCTTCTCAAGTCATTTATAGGTATTAGGATTCCTGTTTAAAAGGAAGAACTTTATTTGTCCCTTGTATCACTGAAATAAGTTTTTTTCATCTTTCAGTATATATCTAAACTTACTGTGTTACTCTTCTGCTAATCTCTGGAAGTGTCAGAATTACAGTAGGTTTCAGTTCCTGGGAATGGCATTTCTGTATTATAAAAGCATTTTATGAGCTGAAGGGTGCATTGTTCTATACATACATCAGTGGTTCAAAAGGCATAGTGCAACACTTGTTCCCTGATGGCAAACACAGACATGAGCTTTCATGCATGTACACTTTCATGATTTATTTTGGTACCTTTTCTTGTAGAAATTCAATATAAACAGGAGGAATAGAATATCTAACAAATCCTTTTCCTTCTTGAGGTTGGTGGCAAGTTATTAATTCCCTGAAATTATATAAGAAACTTGGTGTTAAATGCCAACCGAATTGAATAATTGATCATGATGTGAATCAGTTTGAAGTATTAATAGAGAGGGAAGCACTTTTCAGGGAGACCAGGTAAAGACCAGAGAGCAGTATGTTTTGTATGTGCTGAGAATAGGCTTAATCACAAGTCCAGACTGAAGGACTTTGGCAGTGGCTAAAAATGGATAAAATGTGAGACTAGGACCAGCGTGGCAGTGAGGGCATGTGTAGCTAAAATCAGCACTGGCTGAATGAATGCAGCTCTGTTAACTGACAGAAGCAGTTCCTGAACTGAGTAATTTCATTTGTTATTTGCCCTGACCTCAAAAAAAAAATAAGGCCAAAGAGATAGCCATAGGATCCTAGAAAGTGGCTTGTACTTCATTGAGTTTCTGAAGTACTTTTAGTAAGGAACAGCTAATAAAATAGAAATCAATGGGAGTGTAAGAGCTCAAAACCATGAACTCTCCTTTTATGAAGGAAACCAGTAAGTGCAGCAGCAGGTTAATACTTGAACAGAACAGATTTCTAGTGTGAGCAGCAAGTCCTTTGAATGTCAGAGCTGTCTATTTTACAGGCAATGAAAAGGTTATGAAAGCTCCATACATACTGAAAGAAGACCAGTAGAAGATGATGGCACAGTAATTCAGTGTAAAGGAAAGATGAGATATTGCCAGTATGGGTACACAAGAAGCCACATAATGATCTCAAAGGCAAAAGTAATTAAAAAAAAAAACAAAACAAAAAACAAAACAGAAATAGAGCTCAGGATAGGGAGAGTAGTACAGACTTCTGTAGACTAAGGCAGAAGTGCTGATGTGCAAGTCACAGGATACTGTGATGCATATAAGTGATGTTCTATAAATCATTAGAGACAGAAATAAAGGAAGGAGGCAGTAAAGTAACATCCATTACTTGAGAACAAGCTGTGGGAAGCAAATACTGAATGTTACAGCTGATTGAAATAGTGTCTTCTGCTGTCTGCTGCTCTAATATTAACTAAATTTAAGCTTAGGGTATGTTGGAACGTGGAAGAATTTGAGGGGTTAGGAACAAAGGCTAAAATACATTTGGCTAGAGGTGAAGGTTTCTTTTTTTTTTTTTTTTTCCCCTAAAAATGGTGGGAAAAGAACTTTTTAAAGTTTATTACTATACTGGTAGATATATTGAGCAAATAAGGAAGTGTCAAGTCTTAAAAATTAAGAGTTACCAGTTTCTCCCTGAGGCTGTGCCTCATGTGACCATGGATAATCTATCTCATGATGTTGTAGGGGAGAGACATCTGAAAAGTTGCTGAGTCCAAGTAAGCAGTCACAGCCAGTGGGACTTGGCTGAACCACGGTTTATTCTGCTGTGTCTGTGGAGTGTTCTAGAAAGAATGCCCCAGGACTGCACTGTTGAAAATTCTTTCCTTAGAAATAAATTACATAATCTATATAACTAGACCAGTAAATTGCCATTAAGCAGAAATTTGTGTGGTTGAAAAGCTTTCCCAGCAATGGTTACCTGTGGTCTGGTCAAAACTAACACAGGAAGTCATTTTACCTTCTCTGGGTTTGGTTCTATTCAGTGTTTTATTAACTTAAGAGGCATTACAGATAGGATTACATTACAGAGGATACTTAACATATATATGGTATTAACAGTAGCTTGGTAAGAGATGAAGGAACTTTATCTGATCAAAGCTAAAAGTATCAAAAAGAGTCTAATATTAAGATGAAATTCAATAAGAGGAAAACATATACTTAAATGCAGAAATAAATAGCACAGCTTTGACAATAAACCATTCTAAAATAAGAAACTAGTAGTTACTATGGGCTATTTGAATACATAGGACTTGTGCTGTTAAAAGCAACCCTTCTTGTGCAGTGAAATGGTACTTGCACAAGCAAAGGTGATAGATTCACATGGTTCTTCCTTAAACTGTATAAAGAGATTCTAGCTGAAATAGTTATGTTTTAACTTTTAAAAAACTTAATCTGCTGAAAGAGCTACTCATTATCATTTAATGAGTCCAGCAATGGCCTTGGTCTGCACCCCAACCCTTTGTACTGACTCTAACCATGGGGTGTTCTCACTGCTGGGAGCAGCCACTGCCTGGGCAAACAGCTGCTGACTTCAGACAGTGCAGGGAGTGAGAAGAACTGAGCTGAAAAGTAAAATCACTGAACAGAATTAGTTCTGTTCTCACTCTGACCAGGACACCAGTGTACTTCAGAAAAAAACACCACTGAAGTGCTCACTCAACTGACACTTTTTACTTGCATACAGTTTCCCTATATTTACTGTCAAAGGCATTAAACAGCAGACTCGGAGACTTTAAATAACAAAGCCATGTTTTTCATTCCTGTTTGCATATGGTGAATTTAAGAGGTCATATGATTGTGTAATCAACACAGCAAGTGTCAGAACTGTGTCCAAAATTTATCCTATAATTTGGATTGTATTTATGGTAGAGACTTAACTTGTGCTTGAACTTAATAGAAGACAGAAAGATCCTGTAATTCTGTAGTTCCAGTGTCAGATTCAGTATTTAACAGATTTTTTTTGTACTTGATTTTCAGTGATGTGATTTCTGTTTCAGCTCAAAGACATGTTTCCAGGCTTTCGGTTGGCCCTTCCCCCTAAGCGCTGGTTCAAGGACAATTACAATCCTGACTTCTTGGAAGATCGACAGCTGGGACTACAGGCATTCCTCCAGAACCTGGTAGCTCACAAAGACATTGCTAACTGGTACGTTAATAACTTTGCCTGTGGATTTGGAGGCTTTTTGTGTCCAAACTGCTCATACAGGCACCTAGATTCTCACAGTGTGTATTTGAGCATCTTAGTAAGGAATGTCATTAAAATTCATGTTGTGTATTTGGGCATTATGTGAATGAGTTGGTGTCCTATTAAATTCATCCTATCTTAACCGAAGCCAAAAAAGTATATTGCAGTGTTTAGAGTTACACATGGTTGACTACTACCTTAAAGCTGTAATATTTTAAATGTTAGACTAACCCCATGTTTACTCCTAAAACAGTACTTCTGTGTGCAGCAAAGTGCAAAAGTCTCTTTGAACAGTATCTCTTCTCATACAAAGTGGAAGATTTCAAACCTGAAGATAAGTAGAACACAATTCTGGCAAATTAAATGTAAAATCATTTTAATATAGGCCAGAAGAGAATTTTAGACAGGGAGTTGCTTGAGGCAAACCAATTGAGTTCTAAAAACCTTTTACAACACTAGAAATACAAAAGTTGAGGTTGTTGTCCCAGATTCTTTGAGGAATGATTCTGAGGCTCTGTCTCCATTGAAGCTCCGTTAAAAAGGAAGAATAATAAATTCTGTACAGCAAACAGTATTCCCTCAAGAATTTTGAAAGAACTAAAATATAAAATTGCTGAGTTGAGGTGTCAGACCATCTAATGCTCCTATCTACTTCACTGTATAGGAGAATGACTATTACTGTATTTGGTACATTTTTTATAAGGCATTTGGCTTTGAGTCTGGGAACTAGAGATTAGAAAGTAAGTCTAACTTGTAGTACTGCTTGTAATAATTCCAAAGTGGTGAACAGGTAAAAAAATACTTGGAAAAGCAATAATGTCTTTTGCAAAGGGAACTATAGTTTGTAGTTATGAGAAGCTTGTATAAAATAGTTGAAACCCAAGGGGAAAAGGATTGATAAAAATGTAGGGCATTATAGATGGAATGCTGGATCACAGTTATGGACAGAGATGTTCTGGAAATTACCTGGTAAAAGGAATGATCAATGAGATCATGAAGTGTTGTAGAAGGATCCTGAGGCCCTGAGTGACTAACATAAATTTTCATGTCCTGAAGTGCAGAATGACAGGAAGTACATACATTAGAGCCCTAAACTCTGGGGGAGGTTGCAACCTGGAAAGTAATTATTGGCATTGATACAGTTTTCTAAATCGCTTCAATATTCAGCAGTAGTTAAAAAGTTGCAAAAAAATTGTTGAAGAGGAACTTGAAAGGAGAAAAAACTGTTCCTGCTGAGAGCAGTTGAATTGTACTTGCACAGAGTGCAGTGCTAAAGCACAGCGTTCCATCTCAAGAGAGGATCTGCTTGGAGAAGGCAGGGGAGAGCAGATGAAGCTACAGACTTCCCTTGAGAAGAGTTCTCTTTAGTCTGTCATCCTGGGAAAGGGCTGGCTAAACAGGGTATGTGAAATCATGAAGAGGATAGGGAAGGTGAGTCAAGAATGTCAGTATTTTGGATGATTCATGGTCATCTCTCAGTATGTCACACTGAGTTGCAAAGCTTTGTTGTGTGACAGAAAGCTGAAATGGTTTTAAAAAGAATTTGGGATCAACCTGTTGAGTTTGTGTCACTGCCTATTAACCATTATTGTGTGGGTGAAATATGTGGCTGGAGAAGTTTAAGAACTTCCTGATAATTAAATTACCCACGTGTGCCAAAAAAAAAAAAAAAAAAAGGAATTTTTCTCTACATGTCACTGCTTTATGCTTCATGTTGCTGCAGCTAGTTGGGCATTTCAGAGAAGCTGCATCTTGATGATGGTCCCTATTGGACATAATAGCATTTGTCAAGATTTAAGGGAAAAGAAAAACCAAAACCCCTGACATACCTTTTAAACTGATTGCTCATCAGATTCAAAAGGGAATTCAAATGTCCATGGAATCCATTTGTCTGTTGGCTAATGAACAGATACTTATCTGAAATGTGATTTAGAGGAAAACTGATCTTGACTGTGTAGGTTTAGGTTTCTTAATAGTCTTTATGACCTATTGGTATGTCTTTAATTCTAACAGTTGGATCTGGGGAAGTGATTAGAAGTGGGGAGACTTGATCTGTCTGATATTATATATATATCACAGAATCACAGAATGTTAGGGGTTGGAAGGGACCTAGAAGATCATCTAGTCCAACCACCCTGCCCGAGCAGGATCACCTAGACCAAGTCACCCAGAAACAGATTCAGGCGGGTCTTAAGTGTCTCCAGAGATGGAGACTCCACAACTAAAGAGTCTGTGTTTTATGGATTTCTTATATTTTGCTGTGTATTCAAGATGCAGTGAAAGATCAAATTGAAGTCCACCCTCCAAGTTTAATGTGTTCAAGAAAATTTAATCCATGGAGTGGGAGAAAGGAGTTTTCACTGCCTAAGAGAAGTGTCACCTGGCTTTCTATAGATGGCACAGCTCTCCACCCTGGATCAACAGCAGCTGGAAAGGAAGGAAGTGGGCTGTTGAGACTTGTCAGGGAGCCCATGTGCTGACTGTCCCTTGCTGCCTCTCTCAAGAAGGTTGTCAGCCTAGGAGCAAAGGACGAAGCCCTATACAGCAATGTTACGTGGTGGAGAAGATTTCTACCACACTTTTAGGGCAGAATTTTCTCCCATTTTTTGAATGAAAGGAAGGGGTGTGACACAAAAAGGGAACAGGGTCAGAACAAACAACAAAACAACAGGGTCTTGGAGTAAAGCCAGGCTGCAAATTAATGCTTTTTGCCATCAGGTGCATATTGTAGATGAGGAAAGAGTGTTTTCAGTGACCTGTGGCTTTAAGCTTATTGACCTTATGTAAAATAATAAATCTATAGCTTTCAATTTCCAGAGGTTTTGAAAACTGTAGAAAAAAACCACCATTTTCTGGCAGCATCTGGGGGGGGGAAATAAATTATTTGACCTAATGTAAGTAGATGATATATGTACATTGAATATTTTTGCACATTTATTTTTCTGGATGTTTCCTTTTTCACTCACAAGCATTATTGCATGTTACACCATTTTAATAACACAGCAAAGTGACTAGCAAAATGTAGAAATTAAGTGTTTTTATAATATGTTTGAACTGAGCTATGTGAATAAGGATGAAGATATTGAAGAAAGATGATGAGCAGAAGTGTTTCCACATAATTAATTCTTCTGCATTAGGCACATGTGAGTTCCTTCAGTGTAGTTAGGAAAAGAACAATTGAAGCATTAAAAAAAAATTGACTTGAGTGTCATGTTGGAAAGGGTCAATTCAACCACATTAAACTATTCAAAGAGAAAAAAACACAGCCCTGCTCTTCTCCTTGAAAATGTACTTTATATGCCTGAATAGCTTTTCATTTGGTCTGAGGTTTTCTATCCATTCAACTTGTTACCTTCTAACATTTTTTTGTGCTAATGGGAGTGATAATCTTGGTTTAAGTAGCAGATTTTTTTAATTAATTTTTTTTTATCATTTGTTTGAGTACCTGGGAGAAGAAGTTTTAATAGTACAAGTTGAGGCTATAGCTTGCACAGAACATGGATTGACTAATGTCAAATGGTAGAGGGGGCTTGAAAAAGGAAGGGTTTTTACCATGTTTCTCACATAGATCAAGTGTGGAGAGCAATTATCATCATTGTAGGAGAATTTTTTTCATGTTGGCTAAAGGCTGATGAGGTAAAAGTGGATATAAAGACAAGAATTCTCACTAACTTGGTCAGAAAAACCCCCCTGTATCTTCACATATGCAGTAAGCACTTGAAAACAGCCTTACAAAAATTTAACAATAAGTTCAATGTTTTTTTAGGTAAATACAGTATCTTTATAAAAATAAAAGTGATGCTATAATTGAATATTGCTGTTTGCTGAAGAAATTCCTCTCCTCATTTTGCTTGCAAAACCTGAAACTGTTCTTACACAAAGTTTCCTTTCTTGTGCTTGTGCAGAGAATGAATAGAAGGCAGAAAATTCCTTCCTTTTGCCCAGCACTTGTGTGGGAGGAAATGGCAGGGAATTACTTGGGATTCGCATCTTCCATTTTTGTGCATTCCTTGCAGTAGGAGATGATTTAAAGATGTTTAGGAGTGAGTTCAAGCACAGAACTGCTAAGAAGTTACCACTTATGAATTGTGAATGCAGTATCCTGCCTGGGGTTATTTATAGAGGAGTGAATGCTACAGAGCAGGAAAGTCTTAGAAAGGTGGCTAAGGGGGGGGTGTTTGGAGATGCTGAAAAGTTCTGAGAAGAAGTGGGCTAAACTTGGAAGATTGAAATGAGCAAAATGATCAAAACACTGTGTGGTAAACCACAGGATTACATATGCTGCCTTATGCTGGCCTCTGAAAAAAAAATGCATGGAGGAGAAGAACAACTGTTCCACAGTTTTAAGTTGAAGGCATTAGTTTGAAATGTACATTTAGAGATGTCTGTGGAGATACCCATGGCACATTAACCTTGTCACTTCTTACTCTTTTATATCTTACTGTTATATTTATATTTACATATATACTGGGTATATGTATAAATTATGTGCTGTGCAGGTGTCAGTGGATTATTATCTTGGCAGAACAGACACATGTAAAAATGTCTCAGTTTTACATATCTCTGTTTTGCCAAGGTAATAATCCATTGACATCTACACAGTATATAATTTATATATATATCCCAGAACCCATGCTGAGTTCCACTGGTATTTCCTGAATCAATTTCAACAGCATATGTTGGTTTTCACCCATCATGTATTATTTATTTTTCACTGGAATAATTTTTCAAACTACTTCAGTACCAGGGTGATAAACTTGCTTGTCACTTGTCACATAGCAACAAATTCTATGAAGATCTGGAAAATCATGTTCTAGATTGACTTACTCTCTATTTGAAAAGTCTTAACTGTCTTTGTGCATCTTCTTAAGTCACATTTTTAAATACTGTCCCTGGTTAAAACATAAACTGCGACTTAATATTTTCTTCACCTTAGTTTGAATACTTGGGAGTAAATTTAAGGTTAGGTGAATGCCTCCCTTAAAGAAAACCTGCCCTACTAGGGTCATTTAAATGTTGTGGCTTTTTTTTGTGCTTGAAGTAATTCACTCTCTTTTATTTGGTAAAGTCTTGCAGTGAGAGAATTTCTTTGTCTGGATGATCCTCCGGGCCCTTTTGACAGTCTAGAAGAGAGCAGGGTAAGTGCTATGTAATGATAAAAGCAGAATATGGAAGGCAGTGGTTATTGTTAGAATATTATAAAATCTGCTGAATGGTATGGAATGAAACAGGTCTATTTCTGTTCTTTAAGAAAAAAATTGCAAACTTGTATTTCTGAAACGAACACAGTCTGGATATTGGTATATGCTGATAATCTTTGACTGCTTTATTTCACCCCTGTCATAAGATAGGCTTTTCCTTTTTGCTATTTATGACCAGTGGATTAAATTTGTGTTCAAGGCAGCTACTTATAAAAGACTACTACTGAATGTTTTGTAGGTTTGCATTCCACACCCTGTCACAGTAGGGATGCCTTAGACTTCAGGTCTTGCAGGAAAATGTTTCTTGTTGGGCAATGAAAGGATTAATTCTGATAACCAAAACCAGTGTTCTTCCAGAAAGCTAAGTATTATCAAGTAGTGGTGTAAACCAGCAGCCTTTCAGCACACATATGAGCAGACTGAACACAGAACACCCTGTGCTGCAGCCATCTTTATTGGAAGGAGGTTTCCCTGGCATGCAGAGTTCTATCAGGTCTCTCTAGAACAGGTGGTCCTAGTTTTCTTGCTTTCTAGAGTAACAGTATGCACATATGTTGTTAATGCTGTAAACACTGAGTGTGAAGTGATGCTCTTTCAGCTAAATGTGTATTTACTGGTTTGTGTGGGAGTGCCTTGGCTCTTGAGCTGTTCCTGTGTACCTCTGAAAGGATTGGTTTGGCTTTTGTTTTATGAGCTCATGATTTCATTTCTGTACCATCACTTTCTAGCAGAGCTATTTCAGTAGGTGAAAATTGATAAAAGTATAGGAACTAGTTGTTCAGATCATTAAGAAATGTAAAGTGCCACCTTCGTTGAGGTTTTGGTAATGGGCACTGTGGTGGAGTCTCAGGGATATTCTTCCCCCAGAGGAGCTTAGGCAAACTATTAAAATAGCTGTGCTGTTGTAGCTTTGGCTAGTAACCTTTTCTGTAAAGTCTCTAAAGGTTACTGCTAAAAAATTTTGGTCTCCAAGGGATACCCCTCCTTCTTTACAGAGTGGTTAAGGTTGGAAGGGACCCCTTGAGATCATCCAGTCCAATCCCTTCTACTCAAGCAAGGTCAGTTTCTGCAGGTTGCCCAGAACCATTTCTGGTGAGGTTCTGAGTACTTTACAGAGGAGACTTCACAGCTTCTCTGTGCAGCCTGCTCCAGTGTTTGATCACCATCACAGTGAAGAAGTGGGTTTGTGTGTTCAGATAGAATTTCCTGGTTTGCAGTTGTTTGGTTTTTTTTTTTAGTTATTCTATGAGCAGGGAGTTTTGCATGTGCATAAATCTAGAAGTAAAAATAATATAACTTCATTATGTTCTTAAGGAAAAAATGACCAATTTTCAGTTAGAGCATCAGTTTTAGAAGATACACTAGAATTCACTTAACTGGACACTTAACTGACAGAGGATGACTGCTTAACTGGAACAGTGTTAAAGCAACCACTAAAAATGCTGGATGAAGTATGAATTGCATGCCTCTTTTTGGCTCTAGTAGACATGAAGAAAGCTGTGGCTTAACTGATGATTGGTCTTCAATGCCTGTCAAACAAGATAAATTTGCTGTCTGGGTCAATAACCAAGTTCCAATGTTTATTGGACTGAAAAACTGCATTTGTTTGAATTGTTTATAATTACAGGAAAACTTCACATTTTAAAGAGGCTGGTAAGTCTGCTTCAATTAAAGAATAGGAGCTTCTCAGTGTTTGCAGCTCACTTTAAAACTCGAGGCAGACAGGGTGTTAGCAGCGTTGTTTTTAACCGAGCTCTCACAGGACATTAATGTTCAGTGGCCTCCACCAATCAGTGCTCAGTTGCTCGGACTGTTAAGGCAGGAAAGCCTCGGATGTGGGATTCTCCTGTGAGTTATTAAATCAGATGGCACATTGCTGGCGGTAGACTTGCCTTTCCAGTAAGAGGCTGGCAGGCTCTGTGCCAACGCTGCTGTCGCTTCCTGCGCTCGGGGGATGGTGCATTTTATACCTTGGCACTGGGGTGTCCTGTAAGTAGGTGTTGTGCTCAGCAGAGGAACACAATGTGCTTGGTGTGGTTGAGTGTCGGTGTCCTTTGCATTCATTCAGCTTTCCATGTTTGTAACAGCCCTTCAGAACAGAACTGTACAATTTTATCTTTATCCTGGCTAAGAGAAGAAGATGGACTTTATTCATAATGCTCTTCCTAGCATCCCAAGAATCATTAGATACTTCAAAAGTGAATTCCAAGTCATGGGAAAGTAAAACTTAACGTGAGGGGAAAAGGGAACAGAGAGTTCAGCTGATGTTCCATATAGGCAAAAAGGTGGAAAATGAGGGACTGCATGACAAAAGCAAGAAAGCTCTTTTTAAAGTCTCATGTTGTGAGACAAATGATGCAATCAAGTATTTGTCTTACAGTTTAGCATAATAACCTCATTGTTCAAAGCAGAGCAGCATTGTTTTAAGGACAGAACTTTTAAAAGTTGATATAGTTCTTTATAGTAGTCAACACAAGGAAAAGAAGCTACAATTATTGTACAGGTTGGTATTTCTAAAAGAAAAATCAGTAAAGGGGCAGCCCACTGAAGTTAAAAGGAAGATCTTCTTAAATTTGTCTTTTAGGCTTTCTGTGAAACTCTGGAAGAAACAAATTACCGTCTACAAAAGGAACTGCTGGAAAAACAAAGGGAGGTTGAATCATTGAAGAAACTGTTAAGTGAAAAGCAACTTCATATAGATGCTGTTGAAAGAAGAATTAGGTATGTAGAAATTTTGCAGGGTTTAGAACACAAACACCAGTTTAGAATGTGTCTTGGACAGTTTTTCCCTACATAACCACACACAACAGTATTTTCAGTGGGCTCTTTCTCATATGCTGACTAAAAAGCTGTTTAGTACAAATGACTGAGAAACTGTTGTGCCATCTTTTCCTTCTTACTAGCATTGTGTAGTGCTGTAAAGAAAGCAAAAGATTCTGCTTTTGAAACATTGGGTATGTGAAGCACACTGCTAGGGATGAGAGCAGTGAGAAAACTGGTTTGAGTGATAAAATTGTGGCTATTCTCAAAGCTTTGACAGAGCATTAGTGATAGAGCCACTGTATGTCTGTGTTAATGTCTTAACTTTGTTCTGTATTTCCTGGCACGGTGCCTCACAGAGCATTTAACTAGTGCTGGAGGTTTTCTGTTGAAGTACAAAGGAAAAGAGGTGGAATTTTATTATAAACTATCTGGTGTCCACTTAGTAAACTTTGCAGCAGCCCCAGAGTTGGTATTTGGGCTGTTTTGTGTCCATACAGACCTGCTGAGTCAATCACTGCAGTTTCCTTAGCAAGGGGTTAAATTCCTGTGGTCCCTTTAGAAGTTATTTTCATACTGCTTGGGTTGTTGAGTCTTGTCATGTCCAGGTTGACCAACAACTCAAATCTTTGGCTATAAGATTTAAGTGAACTACATTTGGAAAGGATTTAAATGGAACCATTGTGGCTTCTTTAAAGTTCTGAATACCAGCTTCTGCTTGCCATATTCAGGTACCTAAAATGTATCTGCCCTACATCAGGCTTGTAGGCTTTACATATGCTGGGTTGGGCCCCAACAGAGGCCAGTAATAATGTCAGAGAATACTGCTGGGTTGTTACTCCAAATGTGTGCATTGGAACTATAGACAGTAGCAGGGTGACTTAAAAAGGGGCTGAATCATAGAATATTCAGGGTTGGAAGGCACCTCTGGAGATCATAGAGTGCAGCCCCCCTGCCAGAGCAGGATCACCCAGGGCATGTTGCACAGGAACAGATCCAGGTGGATCTGGAAAGTCTCTAGAAAAGAAGACTCCACATCCTCTGTGGGCAGCCTGAAATAAAGTGGTGTCACTTTCATCACAAAATTGTTCACAGGTTTTTCTTCCTCATTCAAGCGACTGCTTTCAGTGCTAAGTTGACATAGTTTTTCCACACAGAGCAGTATGTTGGAAACAAGTTTTCTTGGTAATTTTACGTGACCATATCCCATTTGTAGCCAGGCTACTTAGGCAGACAATTTATAATTTCTTCCTAGCAGCAACATAACCTGTCTCTTCATTATTAATGGGAAAATGTGTTGCTCTGAAACTTAATATGTGACTGAAGTTTCAGTGAGAAAGTTTGGGAACACTGTTGAGAAAATCAGAAGATTTTCATGCTGTCTATCTTCCTTCTGACTATGTTTTGGTTATAATCCTTCTGCCATTCAGGCAACATCTGTGTGGCTTAGATCATCTGCTTGTAATTTCTTACCTAAAGTAATTGCTCCTCTGTGACTCTGACTTTTCTAAAGCTACTAAATCGTGATGCAGCCAGAGGATTGAGTTTAGTTTAGGACTAAGCAGCTGGAGCAAATAAACTGTTTTAAAGAGCTGTCCAGTGCAAACCCTGCATCTCTGTGGTAATAAAATAAATGGGGCATGTAGGAGTGAGATTGATAGCTTCCCAGAAACTGCAAAGTTTTCAAATGAAACAAACAGCTTTCAGTGCTGAATGTTTGCTGGATGGATTGGTCCTACTCTGTTCTTATTTGTTGTAGGGATTTATCTTTAGGAAAAATGACTCGTCAAATGTCAGGAGAAGAAAGTGAGTGCAGTGGTGAGGTGGAGTCTTCTGCAGTAGAAGCAGACCAGGGTACCCTGGGTGAGGACAGCTGGTAAATACTATTATTTTATTTATAATCTATTTTAGTTTTTTCTTAAAGTGTGTTTTAAAATGTTTGCTCTTGCATAAATTCTGAATTGCTGTGGAATTCCACATTTTATTGCACCTCTCTGCTGTGTGAAGGTGCTCAGGACAGGTAATTTTAGATCTGGAGTAAGTGGCAAGTTGACCAAGCTTTGTAAATATTTTGTGGATTGCAGGTATAAAATTACTATGGAGAACCATATTAGTCTCTGTTTGAAAAAGTGTATTGATCTATCCTTGCAGCTCAGATAAAGAGAACCACGAGGCCTGCTGGAGTGGCTCTTTGCCTGAAAATCCTCTACCAGAAATTGAAGTTGCTGAAGTAGCCTATACTGCTGAGGAACAATAGACCAGTAGCAGCTGCTGTTACCTGGGAAAGGTGCATGTCTGGGACATACCCTGTGGGTAGTGGCAGAGAGTAGCTGTGAAGAATTTCCAGCAGAGAGCAAGGATGCACATACTGAATGTTTACAGAAACTCTACACATCGTCAATATAAGAAACACACCCTGTGCTGCTTTGATTTCAGTTTTTATCTAGCCTTTATATATTTATTACATTAAAGTCTAATAAGGGCTCAAATCAGCTAAAGTTTAGCTAGAGTACATACACAACTTGGCTGACTTTCCTGGCAGAGCAACAGAAGCTTCACCTGACCTCGCCAAACACATCCAAGTAGCATGTCCTATGGTGCCATTGCTGTGACACATTTGATGTGTTCATCCGGTTGGTATTTGTGTTTTCATGTTCTTAGAGCCATAAATTAATGCTGTTGAAGTAAAGATGGACTCCTGTTTAATAAGAGTGTTGAATGTGTTGGTTTTAAATTCTAAAGTTAGAAAGAATATTTCTCTGGAAATTTTAATGCAATGCAATAGGACAACTTACAGTACCAAGAGAAGAGTACTTCAGAAATGGAACTATAGTTGGATTTTCTTTTTTCTTTTTTTTTTTTTTTATGGTCATTTTTGCTGAAGGAGCTAATATGAGACCCCTGAAACACTGTGTATTTCATCCCCAGAGAGCATGCTGTAATACTTTTGGTTTGGTAATGCTGCTTTGAAAATCGGGGAGACCTGTGCTATATACCCATGTAACAATAAAATGTTTGAGTTTGCCTTCTACTTGGAACACTACCTCTTACCATCTTACTAACATGCTCATGTTTGTTTAAAACCAGTCCAGATGATATGGAAATTACTGAAAAACTTGTTAAAAAGCCATATTTCTTTCCTGCACAGTTCATAACTAGATCAAATCTAGTTTTGATGTACTTTTGTTTCATTTTATTGTGCACATGGGGATATTGCTACCTATGTTCTATAGCCTATTTTTCCAAACATATTAGGACATGCACTTTATAATTAAGACTCCATTGTGCCAAGTTCAGTTGGCTAATTGGTTGAGAAAGGGGAGTTGCAGGGAGAGGGTTATGCAGTGCCTTTTTGTATTGTACTTGTTCATTACTGCAGAGTTTTGTTACAGTGCTCTGGGTCAGCTCTGTGAAACCTTTGATACAGCTTCTTTCTGTTCTTCACTTATTTACTGGAAGTGCCTTGTTTTATTCTGCTTTTCCAATAGGAAGAATGCTGTTTTGTTTTAATCTTTCTGTTGTTGTTGCGGGTTTTGGGGGGTTTTTCACCCACATTGTTGTTTAATGTTGTCAATATGCAGTGTCTTTGTGATGGAGTTTTCAAAGGGAGCTTTGTACTTCAGGCTGTGCATACAATGACCTTTATGCAGAACTGTATACATCTTCCTGATGAAATAAACTATGGACAAAACACCTGTCTTGTTTGGAGGTTTTTTCCATTATAGACAAAGTTCAGTGTTTGTCCAGTAACAGTATAAAAATCCTAGATGATAAAAGACCTTTCTTACCTCACTGACTTCCTACAGTTACTCAACTTTTGGCCTGAGTTCTGTTTGTACCAAAAATTGTCTGCATGCTGTAACAAGAGACCAGAAAATTTACTGTACTTCTGTTGAAGATGAAAATAAAAGGAACTCAAAATTTTTTAATAAACTAAAATTTTTTATATGTATATTCTTATTAATATATACATGCTTATTAATATCATCTATGTGGACTGTCATAGATGAGTGAACTCAGTTTTGACACCTTATTGAAAATTCATGAAATCTGTCAGCTATCACATGTCTGAAAAGATTGAACAGTGTATATTAGAATATTGTTAGGTTTACAGCTATAGTAATGTCTTGAAAAGGTGCCTGGGTCATACTCAGTAGGAATTTCTGAAGTACTTTAGTGACTAGATTTGCAGATTTTAACATTCATATGATTTTCAGTTTAGTCCTGAAGAGGGCAAAGGAATAAAAATTTTGTTGAGCTCTGTCTTTAAGGTTTATAAGGTACTTTGCTGACCCCAAATACTTAGTATTCTATGAACAGACATTTTTGTTTAGGGACACCTTGATATATTTTTTTATACTTTTTTAAAATTAAAACTGAGCAGAAAAATGTGAGTTTGTTCAGCAACCACATGGTATCACTTGGCTGATGTTGATTAGTGAGTGGCTAACTCCCCTTCAGGGTCAGGCAAAATTTGAGGTATATAACCCATGGTGGCCTTGAAATCCTGACTGAGGTCTGTCCTTGGATTTCTCCTGGTGCTCTTGCTTCTATTCTGGCACTATGTCCCACCCCTTTCCTTCTCGTTTCACTCACTGCTGCAGTTTTAGTACAGAGGCAGCCAACTATAAATTATTGCATTGACATTATTTCACTGACAGTGGAGCTTTGTGCTCTTCACAAGGAGCAGAGGATGTTCCACCTGGAATTGTAGCAGAGTGAACTAATTACAAGGATTGCAACCAGAAACTCTTTGTTCTTTTCTCTTGTAGTTGAATCATTCCAAAGGTAATTGTTTTAGTTCAGCTGTTGATTTACAGTGGGGTTTATCCCTAGTTTTAGATTTTAATACCTTGTACCCAGCTTAATCTTACTGCGATGTTGTGTTGATTTGGGTTGGGCTTTTTTTAATACTTCTCAAATGCAATAATCCTTCAGGGGATTTTTTTTTTTTTTATCCTCCATAGCACTCACAGGCTGCCCACACCACCTCTAATTGATTCTGAAGTATACAAATGAAAAGCAAAGTGCTGACTAGTCCTGAATCAAGAATGAGTCCCTATAAAACTCCCACTTCATACCTTACCCACTGTGACAACCATTCCTCACTGTGAGTAGAATGGTTGCATTGAGCCAACTCAGGGTATCACCACAGGGCACCTGCCAGTTGCAGGAGCAGCCCAGGCTGTGTCTAGCCTGCTGTTAGCTTATAGATCATTCTCCAGTTGGATAGCTTGAGTGTTTTACTGGAATAGGAAATGTGTCTCTTGATATTTCTCCTTGGATTGATGAATTCAAAGCCATTCTGAGGATTGGCCCGGAGTCAGGAGAAGGATGTCACAAGATGTGTCTAAGTATAACCCTGTATTTCACATACAAAGCATCTTTTTTACTTCTTGTGGGCCTGTTCTAAAGTATCTTTCTCCAGCATTATCAATACAAAGTGATACATGAAGGATCCTGTTCAACAAGGATCAGTCAGACTTAACGCTGGGGTTGCCCAGAGCACAGGATGAGCACAGGCAGGATGCTTCTGAAAGACAAGTGGTTTTCTCCCTCCTGTAGAGGAAACAGGAAGGCTGAAGGAGTTATGCATGAGGTCAAAAAAAAACCCCTTCAGCTTCAGGAGGCCAGAACATGCATCCTCAGAGATCACCTTCCCACCAGCACAGAACCTAGAGGTAAGGGTCTGCCTGCTAGTGGGTGTTATGGCTCATCTTAGTAAACCACTGGCTGAGTCTCATCTGTCTCAAGGGAAGCCTGCACATCCTTTGTTAAGCCTCTAGCAGTAGTACTCTAGCCTATGGTAGAGGCTCTGAGTAGCCTGACCTAGAGATGTCCCTGTTTATTGCAGGGGGGTTGGACTAGATGACCTTTGGTGGTCCCTTCCAACCCAATACATTCTAAGATTCTATGTTTTCAACACAGTTTTCTGAGACCTTTCCCCTTTTTCCACATCTGAAGCTCTCCATGGAGATCTGAAATGCTTGATAGTTCAGATTCAGCACTTATGTGACTCAAGGATCATCAAGGTGCTCTCCCAATAACAAATTTGTCCACACTTTGTATTTGAGGAACAGGTATTGTATTTCCCTCTGCTTTGCAAATAGGGCAAATGAGGAAGAAAGCAATTACATGATTCACACTATTGCACAATAAGTCAGTTGGTGTAGTCCTGGTGTTCCTGCTGATCCCACAGACTTGTCAGCAGGTTAAAATTAGATGATTGGCTGATCCTGTGAGACTCTTGTCTCTATAACACAGGCACTGTGTCTTGGGATATCTCAGCTGGGTTTTAAGTAGGTCTAAATACCCTTGCTCATAAATTATTAGTTTCTCTTGGATTTTATACTATTCCTTTCCTGCAGTTCAAACTGGAATTGCTAGGATGTTTGCATTATTGTGGTGGAAAAACAAGCCTCAGCTCTCTGAACCCCCTGTGGATTGATGCTTTTCATCCAGAAGAAACCACAGCTGCCACAACTGCTCTGCAGAAAGCTTGAGGATGGCTCTGAAGTGCTGCTTGTTTGGTTGGTTGGCAGTTAGCATGGGTTTGTCAAGCACTGCTCATCTGGCAAGTGCCTAATGGAAGAAGGTTGTACATTGACCTTTCAAGATCTCATTAGTCCTTTGCATGTTAAAAAGGAAATAAATAGATGCATAAAGTTTAGGAAGCAGTTGCAACACGTGTATCTCTCCTCCCAAATTTCCTGTGGCTCTTTCCTAGATGTTTTCAGCATTTCTGAAAAGTGGGTTATGGGGCAGATAGTTTGTGACATGAAGGGGTCTCCCCTCCTTTTGTAGGATAAATGTCTGTTGCAGGGATAAGCAGTGAAATCAGACAAGATATACCCTAGTATTGCAGCTTCTTTTTACCTTCAGAGAAAGTCTTGCACTGAAAGGTTTCTTTTTTTGTGTTTTGAAGTGCAGTGTTAATTTATAAATCCAACAGCATTGCTTATAGGCTCCTGTAAATCAAACTAAAACATCCCAGAATCATAGAATCATCAGAGTTGGAAGGGACTTTAAAGATCATCCAGTTCCAACCCACATGCCATGGGCAGGGACATCTCTTACTAGAGCAGGTTGCTCAGAGACCCATCCAGCTTGGCCTTAAAAACTTCCAGGGATGGGAATGCCATGGGATTCCTTTTAGGTTTAAGTTGGACAAGTGGATAATAACCTGTGTAGAAAGAGACAGATGAGAAACCCGGTTCATTCTGTGTAATATTCTGAAAAAATGTAAAAATCAGCCATTCAAGTTAAGATGCTGAAATGCCTGTGGAGGTGCTTTTTCTGCTTACATGGGTAAGAAGAGCCCAGCTTAACCAGCTTCTTGTGGTAGTCAGTGTTTTTCATCTCAAACCAGTCAGATCTGTCTCAGTCATCCCTACTTAAGTAGGCAATTAAAAAATAAGTTGAGTGTTGCAGAAGTAAGATGCAATGTATTATGAAAGAGTATTAAACAATGAAAAAGCTTGACCTTGCTGTGAGTTACCCTGAGAAACAACATGCAAATGATGGCTTTTATCTGCCTGACTTCTATGCTGCAGTCAACTACTGGTCTCCTCTGGGAGATACTTATTTTGGTCCTGAATCTAGAAAACCACAGGAAGCCCAACACCTTTCCCTTCTCAAATGGTGTGAGTTACACAAGACTCAGGATGTTCCAAAGGTCAAAGCACAAGATCTCCCTCAACAAAGAGGCTGCTCAGTTCTGCTCTGGTGAAGCAGCAGCTGTTGGCTCAGGTTTCAGTTTGTTCAGACACAGTATGTGCTACAGCCAGATTCTCAAGCTACAGAAATGCACGTCTTGACTACTTAGAATTTTCCTCTGTAGTTTGTTTGGTGGGTTTTTTTTCCTTTTTTTCTTCTTTGTGGAATCTTTTGTGCTCAACAAACATCTGATAACAACCTCTAGGTAAGACCTGTCACCAGGTTAATGCTATTACAAACCTTTTCCAAAACATCTTAGTCTGTGAAAGAGGATTTCTTTCCTAGCTCAGGAAAGCAAATCCATTGGATATGTTTTGCTGATAGAGCTCACAAAGCACTGGGAGCTGAAGGTTTTCGTTTCTTCCTTAGTGAACAGAAGGCCCCAACCCAATTCCTGAAATCAGCATCTATCTCCTGAATCTCTTCAGACTGAATTTCTTCTGACAAAAACAGACCTCTCTTTCTTGGTAAAATGACACTTGAACATCCTCAAGAGCCTTAAAACCAGTAATATGTTCCTGTAGGGATGTCCCATGTGCTCCCACCTGACCGAGCGTAGCATGGACACTACCGCACAGGCAGATGCAGCAGAGAAGGTGTTTGTTTAGAAGAGCACTTTAGCTTTGAAAAAGTGGGGATTTGTAGGGGGAGTGGGGTGGGTGGGGGGTGGAAGGTTCCCTCCTCTGCTTTTCCCTCCTGCATGAGCAGTAAGGTTGAACTCAGGTCCAGTGTGAAAATTGCTCACAGCTTCACAAGCCTGGAGATTCTTGCTGTATGCTGAACCCAGAGCTCCTCCTGGAGGGCTGCAGAGTCCAAGCCCTGACACTGACAGAGCTTGTCACTGCTGTTTGGTTCAAAAAAATACATATATGTAGGGTAATATAGTAACCCTCCCTATGCCTATACATAGGCAGCCCAAGGTGGCTTCAGGTAGTTCAGCAGCTGCACCAAAGCCCCTTTGGTAAGTTGAATCCAGTCACAAAAGTACACCTGAATTTATTTAATGCATCTGAAGACTTACATTCCTCCTAAAGTGCATGTTATTTTTTGTGAACAGCATGCTCAACTCAGGCTGGTGGAGGGTCCACATAAATCCTGTGTGACCCCACAAACCTCTCCTTGCCCTGAAGCAGCACATCTTTGGCTGCTGACGACTCACTAACGAGAAGTATCAGACTCAGTAGCAGTTAATTACCAGGAGACTTGTAGTTGGGACACAAAAAAAAAAAAAAAAAAAAAAAAAAGAAAGATGAGTCAGCCAAGCAGAGACACAAACAGAAGCTGAAAGCACAAGGATGGATAGTAGGGTGCAGGAGAAGAAGGAGCAGGGCAGCAGAGGGGCCAGTGTGATGCTGCCAGGCACAGCCATCCTCCCTGAACAAGCCTCTTTAGTAACTTCTAGGCACATATTAACATTTCATAACTAGACTGTCTAGCCTTATCTGTCCCACTGCAGATACTGATCCCAAGTATATAGCTGAGCAATAGCCAGTGAACTACATTTTGATAACAAAACAATCAACTCACCTAAACTGTAATCAAAGTCACATGAACTGGGCAGGTTTTCCCTACACCACACCTCAGACTGAGCAGTGCTACACTGGTGACTCTTGCCATGGTCTCACGTGTCAGAAAATGTGACAGTCACGTAGGATTAGACTTTTGGTATTTGCCATTTCTTAAGATCTTCATGCTAGTACCTGCTGTGAGGTAACTTTTGAGACTAAAGCTTCTTCCTTAAAAAAAAAGAAAATAAATCATTAAAATAATTTTGGAACTACATCATTACAAACTGAGATTTTCTCATTGGGAATATTCCCTGCACATGCTCATCCTCCTCTTCAACTTCCCTCCACAGCTGTATACACAACAGGCACCTGGATGTACTGGAGCAGTAACTTCATGTTTGTGGTGAAGCCTTTAGGCAAAAACCAGCTGTCCAAGCAATTGAACCCTTTCCATGACTGATAATGGGTAATGGTCTTAAAACACTGCAAGTAAATACACCTAAGATATGAGACCCTATACACACACACACACACACACTTCCTTTAAGGACATTCTAATGAGATACATGGGTAGGGAGAGCATTGCTTTATTTGTTTCATTTCATCATTGTTTATACAGTAACTTTTCTTTTTCATATTTAAAAAACCCGACCATATTTCCTTCCAGCTGAGGCCTGGAAAGTGAAATACACATATTTCTGAAACAAATCTTTGGGAGTGGGGAGGTGGAAGGTATTTTGGACACAATAAAATGAAACAATCTCTTGCAACACAAGTGTGAAGGAATGCTGCCCATACCTCACAGCATACACTGGGTTCGGGTGGGTTTTCTGATTAGTTGATTTTTTTTAAGCCTTGAAGAATTCTTGAATTCTAACCTGATGCTAAATAATTAGTACATCCAACAATGTTTCTGACATCCTCTAAAGAGCACTGTATCCTAATGACAGTGTAAGGAGAATACTTGCAAGTTTTGCCTGATAGGAAAGCAAATTTAATACAGTAACACAAATGTGACACCAAAATATTTATTTACAGCATATATATATATATTAATTCTTTTTACTCGTTATTAATATAGTTTACCCCTTTTACAGCTATCCAGATTAAAAATATCCAAGCCTGTTCAGAGAAGAAAACACTCTCATAATAAATAAGAAACAGGAAAGAAGTAATCCATAGTACACCATCTGCTGCCACAGTCCTCTTGTAAAATATGTTCCAGATAATAGAGTATATTTGCAGTAACACATTGACACTACTCAGTGTTGTCTGCTGACATACTAAACAACTACCATCTTGGCATGAAAAGAGACATATGTTCAAAAAAGGAAGAGCCATTTGTCCCAGTGGCATCTGAATTTACACAGGAAAACGGTATCTTCTCAGCTGAATTAGACACCTAAAACTCATTTGCTTTTTGAAGGAAACCAGTCACCTATTGTTTCCCAACCAAATATCACAGAATCATAGAATGGTTTGGGCCAGGAGGGACGTCTGGAGATCATCGAGTCCAACCCCCCTGCCAGAGCAGGATCACCCAGGGCAGGCCACACAGGAACAGATCCAGGTGGGCCTGGTTGCAACCAGCTTGCAAGGTTCTGAGCACACCAGTGTGCTGTGTCACCAGTGTGCTGTGTCCAGAAGCACTGTGCTTACCCTAAAACCTACTAAGCTGATGCCTGTTGTAGCCTATGGAAGGTAAACACCCAGCAAACCACAGGCTAAAACCCATAGGAGACTGGGTCAGTCCTCTGCTGCTATAGATCTACGGAAACCAAGTATCCCACTAATCCCCAAACAATCCAATCATTGGTAAATTTACATTACTTTGAAAACAAAAGGCCTAGCTCAGTGTGACTCTGCTTCCCACATTCCTCAGAACTCCACAGTGTTTTACTATTTCCTTGTGATTGACAGCAGGCTACTAGTGGAGAGCTGAAGTCTTCTGTAACAAAAGCTGTAAGGATAAAGCAGCCTATTTCATTTCTATTTTGTCTTTAAACAGTGATTTCTCTCTATATGTAGTAGTTCAGCACTCAGAGTGGTACCTGTCCCTTAAGTTAAAAGCTGTCACTTGGTCAATAACAATGCAACTTTATAAGTAATCTAGAATCAGCTTTTAACAAGAGTGAAAAAGGCATTTCAAATACAACACACTGGTATTTCCACTCAGACACTGAATAAGAGATAACTGAGTGCTCAGAAATTAAAATTACTTCAAAATTGTATAATTTAAAAAAAAAAAAAAAAAAAAGTGTTACTAATTCATTTAAGGATGAGTATTATACAAAAACTCAACTAGAAAGACCTGGTGGTGCAGGACAAGAAAGGAAGGTCAAATCTCTTTGGGATTTTTCACAGGGTTAGTGGAAATCAGTTTTATTTGTCAGAGATCTCTTAAAAATTTGGGACATTTCATTTTCCCCAGTGACTGTAAAACTGTTCTTTAGCCAAGCTGGAAGTAGTTCAAACTACAACTCAGGCTGACCTGTAGAAGTTCACAGGATATTCTGGCCAAAGTTAAAACAAACCAAAAAACCCACTCCATTTCAAAAAACCTCAAAATAGTCTCCTCTTAATATTCAGGACACTGTAATTTGCTCCAGGCAGGCTGTTTAAATCTCCATGCCCAGATGACTGGCTGTCAAAGGGCTCCAATGAACTTGCAAGCCAAGACAGGTATAAAGCTGGTTTGCTAACAGTCAAATAGTCTGAACCAAATAATCCTCTCGGGCAGGGCCTTGATGGCTTGCTTAGTTTAGCTTTTCCATTTCACAGCGAATCCAGCCATGTGCCCAAGTGTGGCATACAGGTGATGCAAACCAGACAGATATCATAACACATTATCTAACAGAACCTGATACTAACAGCAAAACAAATCTCAGGCCAAAGCTGAAAAAAATCTTTGATGTTTGGTGGTTTTGGCAACTGTTGCATTTTGTTTGTTTGTTTTTAAACTAGTTTTGCAACACAGCAGGAACACTACTCTTAGCAAGATTGGCCACAGAAACAAAAAACCCAAACAACAAAAAACTAAAAACAACAGCCTGTATGAAATGCAACCAAACTAAATCAGTATGGTTATAAAACAGCATTACAGCTCTTTTATCTGCACTGTAATGATCAGACCATGCTCTTAGGAAGCCCAGGCAGCCAGCTTCTTCATTTCATCTTCATCCTCTGTTCTCCTCCGGGTCGATGCTGCAGAGAATGAGAGATTAACAATAACCATCAACTAATGGAACAGTCAGAACCATTTTATTTGTCAGCATGAGGACTTGCACAGCACTTTCCAGTTTGAAGATCTCAGATCAATGTACTGAGCAGCAAGCTAGACACAGACAATGCAGTAATGAAGCTGATGAGACATGTGACTGTTTTGCCCACCATTACCTCAGATAAAAGCTTGGGGTGAAAAGCACAGGTCTGATGCAGCTCCTTCTGAAAGACTCCTACAGAAAATACACTTCACTGCTAAAAGATGTCACAGAGAGCAAGCATCCTGAAGAATGCTGGCAGGTCTCCCTGCCACTTGGGCAGGCATGAGTGACAAATGCCTGGCTGGCTGTGCATCCTGCTACCTTTCCCAATAGTGCTGATGGGTTCTGCATGTGCAGGGTCAGTCTCAAAACAGACTCAAGCCATTTTAATGAGAGGTGTCAGTTATGAAAAGGGAAAAAAAAAATCCTGAACTTATCTTTGCTCAGATGACATCAGTTAACTGCTGTGGTCACAGCCAGAGCATTTCCCAGCTGGGAATGGTGGCAATTTCACCAGGGAATTGTATAATTGTGTAACTCTAACTGGCTAATTTTGCCTGAAGCAGACAGACAGACAGATGAAATGTCACATTAAGATAGTGAAAAGCAGGTCTGGGTTTAACAAAAACATCTGGGTTTAACAAAAACTGGCACCAATGGATCTCAAAGAGAATGAATGTATGAACAAGCCACAAATGCCCAGACTACAGTTTGCACTAAATGTTCCTAAATCCATTTTTTTAAAGCAGCAACTGGCTTAAGTAGAAGAGGCAGCAGCCACAGTTTTAACAGTTTAAACTTTCAGGGTTTTAAGTGCCATCTGCCAAAGCACATATAAGTCTCTGAGCTGAGCTGGTCTAGGTAACTGGTTCTGCTGCAGAATGCACCATGAACAGCCCAGGCCACATGTGTGCTGCCCTTGACACCAAATATTTATGCTCTTTTCCTAACACAGGAAGTCTTTTGTCTTTCAGCTGACAGAAGGTAGCAAGGACACAGTAAAAGCTGTGGTTTAAAGCTGACTGGTTTCATTCACAGTGAACAGGGCAGAAGTACAGAAAAAAAAGACTACTGCTTCATGCCAGGAGTAAGTCTGTTCTGCAGGAAGAAAGCAAAGGAATGACAGTATTTCTTTAAATATGTACTTCCTGCTGCCTCCTTCATTTCTAATTGATAGTAGCAAGTATCTAACCACTACCCTACAAAGCTGCATCTTTGTCATGTAAATATTTTAAATCTAGGTCAGACTCTTAATTTTAAAAGACCAAGGATTTAATTGCCAAAAAAAAAGAAATGGGCCTTCCCACTCCTCAGGGATCTCACATTTCACTAGGAGATGCAATGTTAGATGTGCAAGGTCAAGTTCCCTGAGTTTGTGTCCCTAAATCTACAGAGAATTTGATCCTAAATGCTTTCATGCAGCAAAAGAGAATTCTACTCTGCTTCTTCTGATGAACACACACAGAAATAGGAAAATGAATCTATAATATTTTGAAAGTTACCACACAGTTCAATCCCTATCTGGAGCTCCCTCAGCCTCTCCTACTCCCAGCATCCTTAATCAGAGAATTAAACAGAAAATGGCAAGCGTGCAGCTTACTGGGGCGGGAAGGCAGCGATGTGGACGGAACACTTGGCAGCCTGACATCTCTCATTGCCTTGTTCAATTCTTCTTGCTCCAGTTCTTCTAATTCTGCCATCAACTCATCCTAAATTCAAGAAAAACATTATTTACAAATTTGTTGCCCTGACAGTAATCTCAGGCAAGGGCACATTTAACAACCATGAAGCAAAGCACTACTGAAAAAAACAGTTTATACCCAAAAACAAAAAGAACTCCTGTGTATCAGGAGTATCATTTTTACTAAGTGTGGGCAATAAAAATAAACCTTAATTGAAAGGACAGCAGAAGTTCAAAATAGGGTAAGAAGTAAAAATGGAAAGAAAACTGATGGCAATGTAGTATTTATAGAAAAGGAAAATAGGGGGATAAAAAAAAAAAAAGGTATCAATGTCCTAGATTGGGCAAGCTAGAACCAAGGACTTTCATAGCCAGATCTTTTGAGAACTACTGGAACAAACCAACACAGAACAAAATAATTATGGACTCATTTAACAGCTAACTCACAGGCTTTACTGAAGTACTAACCTCATCAAACTCATCACCAAAACCAGCTCTGTTTGAGATAGCATCCGAAATTTCCTGGGCAATATCTTGCTGTTCAGTGATATCTTGCATCAGATCATCTATTTTATTCAAGTCCCTGGCAAGAAAGCATGGAAATGGTTTTTAAAGCCACATCATCCAAAGAAGAAAAAACTTTTCTGCCAAATACAACATGACAGTACCAATACCATCCCTGACATTAAATTCCTGAACCCAAACTGGACTCAAACCTGCCTGACTTGGTAGAACAGACTGGAGTGATTAAACAGTTCAGAAGTGGTTAGTAAGCTCCATTTGAATGCTATTATTAGAAAACACTTACATATTTTCATGCACTTTTTTCATAGCTTGTGCAGCATAGCCCATATTCTTGAGCACTTCTGTGTTGGTGTGGGAATTTTCCAGTGCCTCTCTCTGGAACTCAATGGTTGAAAGTGTCCCATCAATTTGAGTCAACTGTTTCTCATACCTTTTTTTTCTCTTCAGTGCTTGTAAGGCAGCTGGAAAGCAAAGAGGCAAAGTGCACTGTGTGGTTATACAGCAAATGCAAGGACAAGTAGCTCAACACCAAGCTGACCTGCAGAATTTATAATTCTCACTCTCCTACCTTACTAGTAGTCAAACTTTGACCACACCAGATCAGCAGCCCGTTTATCACCAACGTGCTGTTGTATGAACATGCTGGGAAGCCTCTTTTAGAGTAACTCCTTTTAGCACCACAGGGAAGAGCAGCTTCTTCCTCCACTGAGGGAGATCTTGAACTCCATCCTGTGCCCACAGGTGAAGCAGGGAAGATAGGAAAGAAAAAGAAAAACATCAGAGAGAAATCAGAAAGAAGGAAACAGGGGAAAGACAGATAAACAGAAAGACAGAAAGCAAGCCAGAAAGATGTTGCAATACAAGTGAAAACCAGGAAGACTGAGCAAGAAGATCTGTCATCTGTCATCTTCATCAATGTTGTTTTCTGACCTGTCTCGGCAGCAGAAACTGTCAAGTGCAGTGGAAAGCCCAATTGACCTAACCAAGCAGGTTGGTTAGAACTGAGAACAACTCACATTTCTCTCCCTTTCAGCAGCATCTATTTCTTACCATCACTTAAAATCATCATAGATATTAGGGGTTGGAAGGGACCTAGAAGATCATCTAGTCCAACCCCCCTGCCTGAGCAGGATCACC
>JAOEGS010016378.1:0-19662 GCA_025447755.1 Corythornis vintsioides
GAGCATCTCCCTTATGAGGAGAGGCTGAGAGAGCTGGGGCTCTTTAGCCTGGAGAAGAGGAGACTGAGGGGGTACCTGATCATTGTCTATAAATCTGTTAAGGGTGAGTGTAGGGAGATTGGAGCCAGACTCTTCTCAATGTCATCCAATGAAAGGACAAGAGGCAATGGGAGAAAGTTGTAGAACAAGAGGTTTACAGTAAACATGAAGAAAAACTTTTTCACAGTGACGGTGACAGAATTCTGGAACGGGCTGCCCAGGGAGGTTGTGGTGTCTCCTTCTCTGGAGACACTCAAAACCCGTCTGGATCTGTTCCTGTGTGACTTGGTCTAGGTGATCCTGCTCGGGTAGAGGGGTTGGACTAGATGATATTCTAGGTCACTTCCAACAAAAGGCATACAGTGTATTAGCTAAATTTGTAAGAGGATATTCTGGAAAGGTGTATGTCTAAGTCTTCCAGTAGAATGTATTGTTAATAAAGCAGCAGCTCAGTACATTCAAACCCTTTGAGTGTCTAAGGGCTCTAAATGCATTAGGCTGCCTATGTTGTTTTCAGATTGGCTGTTCAGTTCAGCATCCAGGCTCAGCACTGTGCAAGCAACAGCTGCTGACTTCAGTGGTGACTTTAATCCCACACATGAGTATATCTTTTTCTGCTTTACAATTCCAAAATGTATTTAATCAGATCAGAGACATGTGCATCACTGGACATGAATGGAATAATTATAGAGAAGGGACTGTAAAAGTACATGGAACATGCATATTTTTAGCAAAACAACACTTGTGGATACACTTTATGATTAGTACTTACATTTACTTGTCTTGTGTGTGAGAATAACAGAATGTAACCTGTTTTGTATAAGTCTTCCTCAATTCTGACATATATTAATTTTTAAGAGCACGGAACAGAGAACCAGCAGACATAGCACCCTTTGTGGCATTGTGACTACCTCCCTAACCTCCATGCATGGGTTGATGTGACATGGGAGAATGGACAGAGTGCAGGAGGATTAAGCTCTATGCCTCCCATACCTTTTCCCAACAACACCTCTTTTGTACCACTGTAATACGTATTTCGGTACTTTTTATAGAGAAAAAGGGAAAGTCTCGTGGAGCCTCAGAACTGTGAATGTGGTGCAGGGAGGAGCAAGTGTATTGAAAAAAAGCACAGATAAGAGTCTGAAGATAGAACTGTAGCTGAGAAGGAAGGTGAGAAGGTAAAGCCTTTGCACCTGCTAACAGAAAGAAAAAATGATTAAAAAAAAAAGGAACCTCTTCTGTAGTAAAGACATATAACCCAGTTAATCCTATACATAGAAATAAAAAAGTTACACATTACATCTCACATATGCAGTCCTTGCCTAAGGGGAATCAACATGACCCAGGGCAACAGTCTCAAGTTTGGATCCATTCTTGACACCAGGGAACTCTGACACTAAGTTTCCAGGACAAGCTTATTACAATCACATAACACTGGGTATCTTAGTTTCCTCATCTATAGAGTTTAGATAATAACTTGCATTTTATTTGTAAATATATAAGAACAGTTTAGACAAAGAGATGAAATTATTATTTTTAATTGGATCAATTTTGCCTGAATCCCAAGATATTTACTAAGTCTAGGCAAAGCCTTCCATTGGATGAACAAGGCCACCAGACTTGACAGAACACCTAAGTCCATGTGCACAGAACTATTAATTTAATCTACTTATTTTTATTGGTTTTCTTCCTTCTCCTACAAGGGTACACCTGGTACTGTTGTGTTTGATAAATCCAGGTTTGGCCACTGAAAGTAACTATGTGTTTATAAATAATATACAGCATCCTTGCAGTATCCAAGACAAGAAACATCCAACTCCCCTTATTCTGTTTCGGCTGGTTCCTTATCTCAGTGCATTCTTGTTACATATTCAAGTAATCTGTCTGGTTTATGAGATGATATATCATCTGATTTTATTGGTGAAAACAGTTTTAATGGCCTTCCTTTCCGAAAAGAACTCTGAAACTCTGACATCTCCATTAGATTCATGCCCATTTTCCTGAAGTGATGTTCTTCCAACAGCCTATTGTATTTTCCCTCCTTTTGTTCATATATTACTAATAAAGCAGCCCAAGAGTCACATTAGTTGTATCCCAAATTATCTTTACTGTTGCATCTACAGTATTAGTCAGATCAGAGTAATACTTAATTACTTTTGCAATTTTACTTTTATCAAAACTAACGTTATTTTTTAAAAGGCAGCTGTTACATCTTCAAAACTTTCCATCAGTGTTTCTGTCTACAGTCTTCTGAGATACAGTTGTCTGATACTCAGTAAATCTGGCTGGAGGAGATAACATTTATTTTCACTATAGATTAAGTGTAAATGATGTCTCAGAAAAGAATTACAAGGAGCATACATCACTTTTTCCTCCCCCCCCTTCTAGGGGTTGCTTGCAGCAGTATCAGGGAAAGGGTACCATTTACTATCTTTAAAAATTGCTTACCCATTGCAGGTTTAATTGCAACAATCTTCTGGTAATTGAAACCTTTCCTTAAAGCTAACCTAATCTGAATTCAAATAGGTTTGCTTAAACTGCTCAAACCAACATCGAGTTGATATTAAAAAGCAGTGATTAATTTTAGGAAAGCAACTGGCCTCAGTCTTCCCTTAAACAATTATATTTATCATTCACTATTTAATAACTATTGTTTTCATAAGTCTCATTTGCAGCTTAGAATCTCCTGTGCTCTCCAGTTTACATTTTCCTAAAACTCTTTCAAAAGGACAAAAAAAAGGAGACATTATTTCCATATTTCCAAGAAACCATCTGTTAATTTAGACATTTCTCAAATGATTGACACTAGTGAAGAAGGGAGATGTTTTTTAAAGCACATGCTTTTAGTCTGTGAGTGTCAAGCTCATCAGCACATTTTTATCAGCACCCATCAGTTGTGAAATGCCCTTAGCCTCATGTATCAATGGAGAACCAAAACAGAAGGAAATAGTTTACTCCATCTCAGACTGGAAGTTTATGATACAACTAGGCTAGAACCTGAATACTTCCACTGATCTCCGTGGAAGGTTGTAACCACATATCAAACAAAATTGTTAACTGAAGACATGCAAATTCGACAATTGAATTAATAATGCCTCCATCATATACAAGGAGGAAAAGAACAATTTATCTTAATTTTATATTGCACTTCTTGTTTTACATGGCCATAAAAGTCTCTCTTAAATTTAGTATGTTTTGGGGGTAGCTGTATTAAGGTTGATTTTGAGGGACACAGGCAATTTCTGGAATATGTACAGACTGATGGATGAGTGATCTTCAAATCAGCATCTTGAAGATTGGCAGGTGCCAGGGAGTTTCTGCTATACACAGCCTGTTTGCAGCTATCACTAAGTGCTTGTAGACCTGTTGGTTGCTAAAAAGAGGTTTCTCTTGTTGAGTTCTGCTAGTACCTTTCATTGGATTCTGGAGATTGCAACTAATAAGAAACAAGTAGTCATTTTTCAAAACAAATGGTAAGCCTATAAATAAAATATAACCTGACTACAAAGTCATTATTTTAGGGAATTACTGTGTTGCCATATTCATTGCAGCCTATGATAATATCTACATGCTTGTGAATTTTTTTTTTTAGTTCACTGGCATGGTTGCCATGCCAAGCAAATTTAAAGATTCTGTGAGTACCATGGGTTTGTTGAAAATCTTCAAATTATAATCCAGCTTTTAATGTTGACCATTAAACTGCTGATGCACTGCCTATAGTAAATATAAACAAACTTACTGGAAAAAGAACACCAGTTTATATGTTAAAGGACTTTGGTAGATTAATGGGATATTGCTACTATTAGTGGATGACAGAACATTAAAGACAATATTTTGTCAAGACTTTTGGACTGAATTCTCTTGTGTTATTACTGACAGGTAGTTGAGCATAGTAGCACACCTATGATGAGAACCAACCTATCTTTTTGTGGACTAGATTTTATGCTGTGTAATTTTTATATCATACAGGATGCTCTAATAGTCCTGTAGTCATTCAGTGCACTGCCCAATGAGGCTGTTGTGACCTGAGATCAGCAGTGTCATTAAAAATCATCAGGCACAGGTATGCGAGTGTCACTAGACCAGATCCATTTCATGAACCATTTTCCTGCAGTGAGGGAAAAGACAAGTATGGTGAATGTTGATAATTAACTGTAGTTTACATTTCAATGCAGGAAACACTTTTTCACATGAATAGTAACACTTTTTAATGTGAAGAGGTTACAGTGCAATCCTATTTTTATTTCATACTTACTGTCAAATGCTGTATATTTTTATTCTTTTAAAAAGTGTTAATATTCGCTTTGAGTTATATATAATAGAACATCTCCCTTGTGATTTATAGAATATGCTTATGAGCCTAAAAACATATACAGCATTAAAATACATTAGGCTAATAGAGTCACTGTCAGTTAAATGATTCCTCAAAAAATGCAGTTTATGGGCTCAACAAAGTCTCTTCAATAAGATCAGCCCTTGAAGCTGCTGGGGGGAAAGTCTGGGGCATTTTTAAGTCAGCAGGGAGCTGAACTCTGAGCTCTCACCGCTCAGCACATTTCATAGCTGCCTAAATAGCTTTATAATTCAAGAATTTCATCTCATCTGAAGCGTCGAAGTAGAATACAAATAGAGGAGTAATCTTTAATCAGTAACTGAAACTATAAAACGCATGTATTTGGAAACATTCTGGAAACATTCCTGTGAGCAATCCCACCACAGCAAGTAAGCAAGCACATCCTGTACTACATGAAGACATCAGATTTTGCTTGGCTTGAAAGCATTTAAGGGGTGGGGATGAATGTCTGAAAGGAAAATTTGTGGTTTTCTTTGCCAAATAAATGTATGAAGAAAACATTCTTGGCTCTTGATATTATTATTTGTCTATCTAAAAAGGCTAAAATCCTAGTTTGCACACACTTCCAGCAAAAATATATCTTCTCCACCAGGTACATTTTACCAAAAGCCATTACCTCATAAGGCAAAAACTCTAGCAACCATTAGGGTGTTTGTTGTCTCTCTACAATGCACTTAGCAGCAATAGCTTCAAAGTGGATTTTACTGATTTTCATTTATATAAATTTATTTTTTTTTTCCGAAGAAAGCAGATTTTTTTGATTAAAAGTCTGAAAAGGATCCCATTCAACTAATGCAACACAAACTACTTCAAAAATATAATAATAAGAGGTTTTTTCCTATTAATTTTCCAGACCATTCACAATCCAGATACACACAAAATAATCCTTTGTAGCTGTTGCTTAAAGATACCCCTGGCTCAAAAAAAAATATCTGTATACTGGACTAAAGTGTACATACAGTGTCTGGAAGCTTTATTATACTTAAAAAGAAGCACAACTACAGAAGGATGTGCAGTGTAGGAGAAAACAGATTTTTAGATTTTTCTGCGTTTCCTCTACAAGGCTGTTTTGGCAGTGTTCATATTAATTTAATCTTGTGTCTGTGTTTCTTCAATAAATATTCAGTCCTGCTGTAACAGATGATTTGGGATTACATTGGCAGAAGCAGCTTCAGCTTTCATTTTTACATTCTGCTGTTGGTCATTTCAGGCAGCCTTCAAGGAATGTGCATATTAAAAGAAAAGACACTTCAAGCACATAGCTGCTCTTGCTTCTCACTACTGTATGAGGGGCGCCTTCATTTACATCACTGGAATGTAGAAGTAGTTTCAGAACAGTAAGATGAGGCCCATGAGGCCCAAGTCCTCACAGGCACACAGACACATCTAGTTATTCATCAATGCCAACGGGTCCTGTATGCTCAGAGAGGCACACAGAGGACACACTTCTACTCTATAGACCTGGGTAAAAGCTAAACAGTATGACTTATGTCAGTCAAGACTATAATAAATAAAAATAACTTGTCTGTATTACATGTCTCCATTTGGACATTTCTAAATGGGTACAACCTCCATTGAGCATCTTTTGAGTAGTGGATACCTCTGTTTAAAGAAAGGAAGCCTGTGTGCTGCAAGAGCAGCTGCTGATTGCCATCCTGCTATATAAACAAATCCTCTTCACTGGCTTTTTGAGTGAGAAGCACTCACTGAACACAACTGCTGCTCACAAGATCCAGGGTCATAGAACTGTACTTGAGAAGGGATACATATCCCAAGCACATATCTACCTTACACAGAAGGGCTGTGTAAGGTAGATGTGTGAAAACTAAAGTAGAGATATATCTGAGTAATACTGAACATAAAGCTTCATTACTTACAGGTGTTTTCCTTCCACACACACAGGCAATCCTCATAAAAAGAAATGTTAAAATGTGATGAACCGATCATAAAAGACCTCTACAAAAACCATAGATTCCCAGTTCCACATTTTAATGCAGAGTAAACTGCTGCTAGAGTTTCTGAGGAGGAATCATCAATATACCCCATGAGACCAAATGACATCTTAGTGAGTGGCTATTTATCTCTATCTCACTTATGTCAGGAAAATTTGTACTAAAAGCGTAACAAATGATTCTTGAATTTGGAATATCTAATTCATGTGATATAACTAACTGCTCAGTGATATATTAATGTCAATCTCAGTTAAAATGGTCTAATTTTGTTTCAGTTCCTACCAGAAATTAATGTCACCCTTACAAACTCTATTCATTTTGAATGCATTGAATATAAGGCAGTACAATGTTGCCTTCAAAACCAATTTACAATGGTTTTAGTATATATACACATTAATATGTTAATTTGTACCAGCCCTTTAGCTAATGCAGAATTAAGCTACTAAGATACTAAAAGCAAATTTTAAAAGCTTTTTTGTTCAACCATATCAGTGTAAGAACAGAGGATGGAGCTGTGAACTTTTAAGTGAGGGCAGTTGCTAATGCAAAGCAGTAATAGAACACTATATTTTGAGAAAGAAAGGAGAGGAAAAACAGTCAAAGCAAATTTCATTGAAGAAGAATAACCAAGAAAAGGCCTGAAATAGCCATATTCTTGCTGGACATTTTATGTCATTCCAGTTCGTATGTGTTTACAGAGTTGTATCATAGAATGAATAAAGAACTTGGAAAAGTACTTTCTTAGGGGAGGGAGAAGGAAGAGTAGGGGGACGGGGGAAATGTATGTAGGCAAGAAATGAGGAATACCTGCAGAGAAGAAAGTGGGGGCCATGAAGAAGAACTCAAAGGCTTAAAAAGAGACTGTAAGACATCTAGCATGAAAGAGAAGAAAAAGAAATCTTAACGTGGACAGAACAGGCCAAAGACTAAGAATGAAGTACACGGTTTAGAAGGAGAAATGAAGCATAGCCAAAGGCAAATAGGATGAATTAAATTTAAAAAAATATTAACTTTCAAAGGATACCATGACAGCTTTTTAATCCAGATTCTCATATAGAGCATGGCTTTGAATGCAAGCATAAACCATGGGCTGTCTGCAGGATGCCCTGTACAGTGTAATTGTCCCACCACACAGAGGCTCTCTTAAGCAGACTTTGTATGTTCTGATTTACAGAATCACAGAATTGTTGGAGTTAGAAGGGACCTCTAGCAATCATCTTGTCCAACCCCCAAACATAGGTTTGCTTAGAGCGCATCACACAGGATTGTTTAGAATTATAAATTGTAAATAAAAGAATTTCCCATCTTGAGGTTGTAGATGTAAATGAAGCAAAAAGTTATATCTTCTATGAAATTTAGAAGCTGCAGGCCAATTTCTATTTTATTTTGGATTTCCTCTGGCTTGGATACTATTAAACATTAATTTAAACCAGGATGTTTTCAAGCTTTTAAGCAAACAAAATAATAATACTGTTTTATTTATTTTTTTTTTCTTGCATGTCTTGGGCAGATATTACATCTGAGCCCTAATTAGTGTTTCAAAGAGGTGCATAATATTTCAGAACTGACCATTTAAAGATCAAGTTAAACACATATATCCAAGACTGTATGGCATAGTGACTGGTTTAGAACTGGATAAAGCAAGGCTTAGTAACTACTGTCAAGATTTTATGAGGTGTATAAAGAAAATTTCAGCTCTTCTTTAACCTTCTCCATCTCTTTTAATCTCTTCTTAACCATCTCCATCCTTTCCACAAACCAAGAGACATTTCCCAATTAATTGTATTACAGATTTCTAGGAGTCATGGGGTTTGCTGGTATATATGAAGCTCACTATAGATTGTAGGATAAAAAAACTTTTTTAAATGTACATTCTGCAGCATAAGTTTCCCTGCAGTTTTCATCTGTACTGTCTTATGAAACAATCTCCAAGGCTGTTTTTGTGTAACTCATTGGCATGGTTGCTGGTCCAACTTTACCTGCTACATGTGTACATTTCCTTGGTATTTAGTCTGTGAATGATTACTTGCTGAACAGAACTTCAAAGGTGTGCAAATATTTACAATCAGTGAGGACATACAAATATAAAAAACTACCACCATTTATTATGCAAATTTTAAGTGACTTCTGAATCAGATCAAGCACATTTACTTCTATGAACCTAATGCAGCATTATGCATCTTCCCTGCCCTGCCAACTTCAGGGAAGCTATTTTTGTTTTCCATTTAGGTTACATTTCAGGAAGCTTATAGCAGTAATTGTTTTTCATATTTTGTGCTATATATTAATCTCATGAAGGTTTATAGAAAGTTAGAGTCAAGCAGCTATGTAGCTGTTCCAGCCAAAGTGTGAGGGTAAGCAAAGGAAACCTCTGCCGTCCCCCAGTCAAACTTGCATTTTTGCAGATGTGTTGCTTCAGAACATAGCTATGCCACTAAACTTTGCATTGGACATTTCCATTCTCAGTTCACATTCATGCAGCGGAATTCTTTAGACAAGCTCCAATTTCCCCAATTTGGAATGGGAGGGGAAAGTGTATGGTGCTTCTAGGCAGAAGATTATATCTTCGTTTTGGTGGAGATTTCAGGCTCTTTAGAGACCCTGTGGTTCTGGCTGTCACTCTCTGCCACACTCTGAGGCTTTTTTTATTGTCCCTGTCAGTTAGCAGCCCAAGGTTACTGCCAGCTCTCTGTCAGTGCTTTGATTTTTGTCAGCTATGGCCAGGTCCTTTTAGTTATCTGCTATCTTTTCAGCTTTGTTCAGTCTGAGCTCTACTTGTCTACTAATTAGCTCTTTGGAGATTTCCCTTTTAAAACTCACTATCACAGAGGACAGGAACCGTTCAAAAGTTTTGTGCTTCATAGAAATTCCATATTCATCCACATCCCATACAGCCATCTTTTTAAAATTAAAAGTGGCAGGTCAGGCCAATTTAAGGTATATAAGCAGTACAGCCTGTAAAAAGATACCTTTAGGTTCTTGATCAGATATGTAGATGAATGACAGAAAAAGAAAAAAGGTTTCCACTGAAAGGACCAAGGTGTACAAATAAAAAAGAAACTATCATTCTGTGTAACATATTCTCATTTTCTTTATCTTCTGGTGTGCAAATATTGTGCTAGCTGAATATAAAAGTAGCACAACTTTAGGGTACAAAAAAAACCCACACTGTAACAACATCAAGAGTGGTCTTACATCAAGGAGGGCCCTGAGGATGTCTTTGTTGTCAACTTCAGAAGAAAAGAGAGGAACAGAAGAGGAAACTGGCAGAAGGAATAGATGCCAAAGAGAACTCAAAGGATTAGGTCTGGGTGAGGTGATCGGTATTCGAAAACAGTCTGCCTTCTGGCTCTGATCTAAGGGAATAGGCTGGCAGCAAAGCCAGAGGGCATAACAGCACAAACACACCTTCAGCACACTGCTGGAGGCTTGCCTCAGTGCCTTAAAAATTGTGGTAGCAATTAGAAATAAAGGTATATAGGAGCAATAGGCGAAAGTGCTCTATTTATGAATAAAAGTCCTCTTTTTACATAATACTCAGTCTACTTGTATCTTTTCCCCTTCTTTTTTGCCACTTAGTACATTTTTCTTGTGGTATCTCGCCAATGCTCTAAGTTGCGCCTACATTGCACTTACATAGTGTTAATGCCTGGAAGATGAAAGTAAAAACCTTTGAATATATTAATGCTATAACACAGATGTCTTACTTTTTATACTCTTTTTTTAGAAATATGGTGTGGTTAATAATGATGCAGATTGTTCTGGATGGATGAGCAGATGAAACAGGGGAATACAGATTAAATAAAAATTTCTTCAAAGCTTACGTTTGCTTCATAATTTAACTTCTGTACTTGTCATGATAGTAGTAGCTAGGTGCAACCATGCATAATCACATTGTTCTAAAATATCCTGGTGAAACAGAACAAACCTAATCTAAACAGCACTGCCACACTTGTTCAGATAACTGGGGAAAAAGTAATCAGGAAGTGTCAAGCTCAGCTCCATGGTTGATAATAATTAGCAATCCATAGTTACAATAAAAAGTACACAAGCCATTTTACAGTTGAGAAACAAATGTGTTTTACTGAGGACAAGGCTACAGAATAATTTGTACAGAACTCCTTTTTTTGACACAACATCTCATGCAATTTATACCTGGGGTTTTTTGGTTGCTTTTTATTTATTGGTTGGTGGGTTGGGTTTTTGTTGTTGTTGTTTTGTTTTGCTCTCATATTTGTCTTATACATTGGACACAGGAAATACAAATTTGGCAACTTCTGCTTTGCTAATAGGAAACCTCCCTTCCAAGGTTGCTACTAACTTGGGTGATGTTTGCCCAGCATGTGGTAACTGCCTCCACAGAGCACCAACACTTCTAAGTGAGAGCTGCTCTCATTCTTCAGAGCTCAGGTTTTCAGTGACCCATGTATTACAAGCTGTTACTGCTATAGAGGATCTTATTCTTTGAACTCGTCATGTACATGGAGTTCTTTGCTCCTGATGTCTGGCCATACTCTCAGAATTAAATGTTTTTGTTGTTCCTTGTTTACATCTTCGGATGTTTTTTGCCTCTCTTAGAACTGCCCCATACCTAGTATGGTTGATAGATTTTACTATTTCTTGCAAGTTGAAAATTTCAAACACACTCTATTACAATATTAAAATTGTGCTGTCTTTTGCTTGTTGAATTAATCTAAATTAGGGCATATTAGTGGCAAGCAAATAACACAGATATTGTACCTACATGCATTGAAAGCATTTTGAAGCCCCTTCTACTGATTTTAAGAAAAGTTCTGTCTAGTCATACTCATTGTCAAATTGATTCACAGTCCTCAAATTGCAAAGTCGAAGTGGACAAATTTGAAAAGTCAGTTCATGACTTTTATATTTGCAGAGAGGGTTTGATATGAAAGATACCTAGTGACCTTCTGGTAAAGCAATGGCCCAAACACATTCTCATTTGCATCACATTTCCCCATAATTCCTGAATATAGAATTAAACAGCTGAATCTAGAATTAAACTTGCTCCTAGAGTTAGATACTGGATACACTAAGATGAAGCAGTTATGCCTGCACTGCATCTTTGTTCAACTGACACCTTAAATGCTTGGAAGCAATTTAGTTTAGAAAACTTAGAGATATCAGTAGTCTCTTAGTCTCCCTTTCCTCACTGGCAAGACGACATGTCATCTAGGTATGGGCAGCTGTTGCATTGCTTTAGACTTTTCAGGCTCAAGGTATACTCATTAAGGGACCTTCATATAACACTTGGCAGTCACTGCTTCTCCTGCTTTTCTCTTATTCTAGTTATGCTTTTCTAGCTTGCTCTTAGAAGCAAAAGCATGTTGCAGACATGATGTACCTTGAGTTTCACTTAACCTCAGATTACTACACCTGAGCATGCTGACCACCCAGATATTTAGCTCAAGGAGTCCTCTTAGCATATCTGGCTGACAGCATTAATATTCTTTTAAATATTCTGTATAAATATTTTGAAAGTCAGTCTCTGAGGTGATCAAGGGTTACAGTGATATCTACAGTCTTTCAATTAGACAAGAGCTGACTTTACTCATTCTCTGAGCTTATTGGACATGGATCACTACAAATTCTAATCCTGCAGCCATGGCCAGTGCTTCAATGAACCCAGTGGCCAAGATCACCATTACAGGAGTGCTATTATCTGGCTTCGTCTGCCTAGAATGAAGGCAGAGACACTTCTCATGCTATTGGAGAGGTCACAAACATATCCCAGACAACAGCTGTTGCATTACACTCTCAGAAATAATGAAATGGAACATTAAGACAAGTCTCATCTTCTGCCGCAGTTGGGTTCGCATATTTTTGCTTGATACCACATCATTTTTTTGTCTTTTTTTGTCTAGCTAAAAATTAATATTTTATCTTTTCAGAGTGAAGCAGCCCTGCAAAGTGGAGAGAAAGCACAGCAGGAGTTTAGGAAGCTTGGGAGTTTACCATGTCACCATTTTTTTCCTGCCTGTGAGTACAGCAAAATAATTTAAATCCTTGTAATTAATGAAATAGGAAATCTTTGTAACTTGACACCCTATATGCAATGATACGTTAAAAATGGTGATTCACCTGGTTTGTATTTTAAGATGAAGTGATATCCCTTACTGTTAAAAGCAGTCTCTCTGTAAACACAGTATATATCCTTGATGTTTTATTTTCTAAGTAATCCAACCCTCACACATGTGGCACAACATAACAGGAATTATTTTCATTATTTTGTCTTGGTTGATTTGGTAAATAAGGAGTGGAGTTTCTCTAGATTTTTGAAATAGCAGCACAAATTTCAAAGCTAAACAGGGGCTTTGAGCATCCCCTGTGTCTGACTAGATGATGCAAAATAACTTGAAGCTGAGGTCTCCATATGTGCTTCTTTCTAGACCTGCTTTAAACATCATTTGTGCTGTAATGTTTGCAGAAAGCCCAAAAGACACTTGGGAGGTTAGTGGAGACTTTTGGTTAGATTAGCAGTTGTCTAAGGATGCACATGGATGGTCTGCAGATCTTACTGTCCCTTCCTTCTACCTTGTTCTTTTCTCCTCTGTGTTTTATGTCTTGTCACACACATCTCAGTACAGCTGGGGGGAATCCCAGCTATTCCAGCAGTGCCCAGTGATTTCATAGGGGTTTCACTTGAGCAGAGAATCCATCTCTTTAAAAGTATAAAATATAACAAAACTCTGAATGCTTTTCTCTCTCTTTCAGTTCATCAATACAGAAACCATTAAAATGGTATTTGACTCTGTGTATTTGCCATGTAACTGAAATTAGAACTTTAGGTTCTAGTTTTCTGTTTTAAATCTTTTAGCAACTCCTGTGTTGTACAGAAGATCTGGCAGATCCCTAACAAATACCACTCATTTTTAACAACTGAACTATAGTTTGACTTTTGTCTTGAGCAGGACAAAAATTCTGTTGATATGTAACAAAGCCAAAGGGTACTACATATGCCTATAGATGGTTGTATGGAAGGGTTTGAATTCCAGAGGAAGTGTGAAATGAAAGCAAGCAAACAAGATAATCCCAGGCTAAAGGCAAATAATAATTAGTGGAAGGTGCTAGGAGGGAAAATAAATGAGAAAGTGAAGAAGTGCAAAAGTGAAACATAAGAATATACATCCATTTGAATTTAGGCATGGTATAGCCATGTTATACTCCTGCTCTGAAAAAAAGGGAATGAGTTTATTCTCAGCCCTGTGGGACTGATACATTTGTGCATTCTCAGAGAACAGAAGGAAAACATCTACCTTAGCAAACATGAGATAGCACAGTCCCATCGCATGCAGTAGTTCACTTCCAAATCACACGAGTTCAAAATGTGTGGTATTCAATAGAAAGATGGGGTGTAATATGCACAGCCTAACGCTGCACTGCCCATCCCATGACTCTACCGGAAAACTTCTATATGAATTTTATAAGAGGAAGAGGACACACCTATTCTGGCAATTAGAAAATCATTCAGGGATTTACATGGATGGGTGCATACTCCTTCAGGAGTAGGAAAGTAAATGGGGATATGCATAGTTTTATCAATGTTCAAGGAATATGCAAGCTAAGAATCAACATGGCATTTTACTATTCAATCAATTTCTGTCAATTCTATCAATTCTCAGTAGTTCCTGAATCCTCACTCCACTCAGGAAGAAAGGGATTTTTGAAAGGGAAAAGGGTCAAATTGTTTATAAAATTAGAAAAAAAAAAAAAGAAAAAAGAAAAGAAAAAAAAGAAAAGAAAAAATATTAACCTCTTTCAAATTAATCTTTCTGGGCATAACAGCAACATGCTCAAGAAGAAAGTAGAGGAGATCTCATGACTCAAAATAATAGAATCCAGAGATTTAATATCTTCCATATTAAGTTCTTGTAGATTACAACTTTAAAAGCTTTGCCTCCTAAACAATGTACTGAAATATGAGAAGGGTGAAAAGTATAATTAATACCAAGTACTATATGTAAGAACACAACTTCCCTGTGCCGGAGAAGCAATGAGTTTCTACCTGGTCCCTTTTGGGCTAAGCTGTTTGATCAGCTTCCCTCAGTCTCTGTGGATGTCCTTATACTAGTCTAATTGAAGGACCCCTGTTCTCTTTTTATTTTTGCTCTATGAAAAATGCATTGGAGATGTCTTATAATGAACTTTGATATGGTGAAATGATAATAATGTCCTAATTATATATAAAAATGTAATTACACTTGCTACTATTATAGAAAAACTCCCTTTATAATGAAGTGTTATGTTAGAAAAAAAGATTTCATTATAGGCGGATTCCTTTACTTGTTAATTTGGCCTGTGATCCATCGCTTTAATATTAAAAAAAAAAATTCTTTCTAAGTTACTTTTGATGTTTCTCATTTATGGTTCATTTCTCTGCACTGGCACCTATAAGATGCCAAAAATTACAAACTTATTTAAGATATTCTTAGAAATGCACTACTTCTTTAAAAGGAAGATGGGGAGAAAAAAAATGGTAAAAATATTTTATAATAGAACATAGAAGCAGGTTAAATACCATGGCTGTGTTATTACTGACCAGTGGTCTTTGTTGTAACAACTTTATTTGTTAGTACTGAATAAATTGTCATGAAAGAAAGAAAAGTATTAAAAATAGTATTTAAAAGAACAGTTTGATGGAGTAAGCATCCAGTTACTTCTGAAAGTTATAATAAAGTGACAGTCCTGAGCAAAATTCGAACAAAAAATAATAATTAATAAAAAAAAACAAAGATGAGAGAATTAACATAATGTGATCTCAGGTCTAATAGATCAAAATTGATATGATTTCTGAATAAGAATCTTTTCCCTCTTGTACCATGAAAAAAAGTATTTCAGGTGTTTTTATGAGCCAGCAAGTTTTCCTCTGCATGATGAGGTAGTTTGCAACTAATACCTCGTTAAAAACCATAGGGGGAAAGTGCTTGTAAATAAATTATTTGCTAATAATTGAAAAAGATAACATTAATTTTTCTGGAACAGGAAATAGAATTTCCTAACCCAAAACATAGGATAGCTGTGAGGTGATAGAAAATCTAATAAGCTCCACTAAACTACCTCATCACTGTAAAGAATCATGTCCTAAATTTTTTTAAATGGAAAAAAAATGTTTTTTAATAAAGCATATATCCCAATTGATATAATCTTTCTAAGTATACAACTTCACTTCCCTTTTGCATGGAAGTCTCCTGCCCCTGTCCATTTACTGTTTCCTCCTCTTTGTTATATTCAAGGTGGCCTCAGTAAAAAAGGATCTTCCCCACTAGCCAGCAGCTCTCAGGGCTCCAGCCCTTGCTGGAGTGGGTAATGAATTTACTTTGTTACAGTGCATTATAGAATAAAGTGCAAGAAAGAGGTCCATGTGCCTCAGTCTTGTGTAGGTTCTCACAGAGAATACCTAATTCAATACTTTGCTTCATTTTGTTTATTTGAATAGAGAGAAATCAAGGAACAATTTTTTATATTATTTTTTTTTTAAGTGAATTTGAACATAAATTTTCTAACTTAATTGAGACCACATCTGCCCATCTACATGGGTCAGGAATTCTAGACGTTATTTTCCTGGACCACCATATGAATAGTTTCTAGGAGAAGAGGAGACTGAAGGGAGATCTCATCAATGTCTATAAATACGTTAAAGGTGAGTGTAGGGAGGATGGAGCCAGACTCTTCTCAATGTCATCCAATGTCAGGACAGGAGGCAATGGGAGCAAGTTGGAGCACAAGAAGTGTAGGGTAAACATAAGGAAAAATCTTTTCACAGTGAGGGTGACAGAGCTCTGAAACGGGCTGTGCAGGGAGATTGTGGAGTCTGACTTGGTCTAGGTGATCCTGCTCAGGCAGGGGGGTTGGACTAGATGATCTTTCTAGGTCTCTTCCAACTCCTAACATTCTGTGATTCTGTGATTTTGTAATTACTAATGTTTTGTGGTGACAGAATCATGTCTGATGTTTTATTCTTACTGCCTGTATAGCCTAGATCTTAGTAGTCCAAATAATTGGGTCAAATTAATTTTCGGTATTTACCTCTAATATTAAGAAAGAAAAAAAAAAAAAGGAGAAGGGGGAACAGATCAGATGTACTCACTAAACTAAAAGGATGCTCTGCTATTCAGTTACACTTGTGTATTACTAGAACTAAGATTATTTCTTTTGTGGGTAGAAAATGGACATTTTAAAGATTATTCTCACATGCAAACGAAAATAACAGTGTACAGAAAAAGAAGAGCATTCTGATAAGCATGAGTAATTGCTTTAGATTCTATACTTTATAGACAAGAGTGGAATATCATACATCTAAAAGTCCTGATCTTGATAGAAGAGCATTTAGCTCCTCTAAATACTCTATTGAGTTCTTACAGAAGCTCAATGTAACACAATAATTCATTTATTCACAGCAAATCAGATTCTCATCTTAGTGTGCATTTAAGCTTATAGAATTAGTTCTATGAAAATTACTTAAATGAGGCCCTACACCTGGAATTCTGAGAGATGTGTCCAAGGCCATAGAACAAGTGAGCAGTAGGACTAGGACATGGGCAACATCAACAGGGTGGGCTGTTTTTCCAGCTGCTGAAGCAGCAAGTTCCTTTTCCAGTTAAACCCCCCCCCCCCAAAAAAAAAAAACCCTGCACGAATTCTTGCATATCTAATGGACTAAGTTTTGAAGATATTTTTGGTTTTGGAGTTGGAGAGCCTAGGAGTACAATTAAAGAAAAATGAGATCAGCTTGAGAGGTGGTACTGAATATATGCATTCATAACCTATTGCATTCTGTAGCACTATTCTCTCTTCAAAGGGAAAAAAAATCAACCTAAAAGCAGCAGGCATGTGAGGAAAGTCAGACAGAGGCTTTAACACTGGAGAGACAGAGTCTGCAATAGAGCAGCAAGTGTCACCAGAGGAGATGCAATCTCATGCACTACCACAATGCAGAATTCCCCTCTTATTTTTCCTTCCTTTGTCAAAGCAGCACTCACACAAGTAACTGCACATGAAGCAAAATTGGTTTTATAGATGAAAACTAGTTATAGTTTTAATCACAGAAGTCTGAATTAATAAAAAGGCATACTTTATTCTGTTCCCTTTCAGCACTGTGAAGAGTGTGTTGCAATTCCTCTGATGTTTTGATGGAGATTTCTGGAGTGTTATTTCTGGTCATATAAAAGTTATGGGAAAATGAGAGCCTTATTTTCTGCTTGGTTAAAACCACAGTGAAACATTTTAAGAAATGCCTATTTCAGCGTTAATTATGGCCCTGCTTCTCTTGGCTAGGCAATTTCTGATTCCAAAGAGCAATCCAATGGTGGAGGGAGTCCTCTGCTAGCCGTGCTTGCTCCCAGACCTTTTCAGCATCTGCCTCAACATACTTGCCTGGTAGCTGCACTGATGAGGCCCTGGCAGGTCTTCTAGGCCAATGGCTATAGAGCTCCATGGGCATTTAAAACTAATCTACTGACAGTACTTCTGGCATTCAGAGATGGTAATGTTGATGTTCAAGGCAAGTATTTCTTCTCACATAGCAGAGCAATCACAGTGGTTTTTGACAGAAAGCACACCTTTGAAAGCTTTAAGATCCTTGCAGCCTTTAAAAATTTCATTCTAAGCTAGCCAGTTGCAAGGTATTTCAAAAGCTTAAGCTTCTCATGATCAAAGGTGTTCTTGAATAACACTATTATGTTCTCCTCCTTAAATCCTGTCTACTTGGCAGTGTTGGTGAGGAATTCGGTAATTTATTGCTTCCACTAGTGAAGCATATTGAAACATGCAAACTGTATGCATATGACTCATATGTCATGTATTCTGTTGACATCTCAGGATCTGACAACATGTAACAATATCTTGAGAAAACCAGATTGTTGTTTACCCCACCATTTAATTTAGAAAGCATGAAAAGTGTTCTATGTTTAGTAATAAATACCATTGTAGGCAAGATAAACATGTAGTTGACACTTTGTAGTAAAAGAAGTTATTTTAAAAAATATATTTGAAAATAGAATTGAGGGTCAAATTTTAAATCTCTGACTTAAAAATTTATCACCTAGTTTTGCTTGCTGTCTTGGCTGCAAAGGCAGGGTGTACTTGACAGCTATTTGCAGGTGCCAGGTAGTTCACCTGATCTTAGTGTACACAAACACAAGGTTTGCATTATAGAAACTATATGTCCATTTGCATTGCTCATATGCCCAGGTTTGCCACTAATGAATGCTGTATGGTCTACCATAAACTCATTGCTAAGAACTCCTCACCTATGTTTTATCCATACTGTATTTATTAGCATAAATTAAAAACATCCATTGAGACAACTCAGCTGTACAACTTACGCCAATATATGGTCTCATCAAGACTGTAGTGGATATTTCTCTATAGTTCATAGAGTCTCCTTTGAGGGACACTTCTCTGTCACTATCAGAATATCTCAGGCAATATTTGTCTCAGTCTCATAATTTTTGTTATAAACTATTTTATATCTCTTTTTGTATAACACAACTGACTATGACTAAATGTGCAATTTGTCCAAGGAACATATGCTATTGTTCATCCTTGTCATTAGGACAAACATTATTTCTCTTTTTTCCAGGAGGGGAAAAAGAAAGTGGGACAAAAAAAATGAGTATATTGAAGCCTGCAATATACCTTCCTCTCTGTTGCTTCAGGTTGAGGAATGGTGAGAAGAATAAGGCCAGAGCTGTTCCTACAAAGAAAGTGAGCTGGTGGGAAAACTACCAAATAGACTCACCTCACTGTGTTACACAGACCTGTGACCTAGTGTTACTTGTTTATATTCTGGTGTATTTTAAGCCCTGATCTTGGGTTTTAAATCATCAGTGGCACCTGTGGCCACTTCCAAAAGATATGAATTAGACCCCTGATATTCTTAATGCAAAATTAACAGGCATGAAAATACATAAGCATTATCACTTGCTGGCATCTACAAATTTTACAGCTATCTACACAATACAAAATACACAGGCTCTTTTTTTACATGTATATGTTCATTAGTTTTATAATTTTTTATCTTTATCTTATCTGAAGCTGTACTGTGGAAGATTTTTGGGAGTACTGTCAATCTCCACTAGTAAAAGGGAGAAAAATCTCCAGGACATTCTGGCAGGCCAGTGCTCTAACATTTCAACTTTATCCCAGAACTAATTTGTATGAAACTGAAAACTGAGATTTAAGTCTGTTCCCTAACACTTTGGAAAGCATATGAAAAAACGTCAGATTCATAGATATTAGGGGTTGGAAGGGACCTAGAAGATCATCTAGTCCAAACCCCCTGCCCGAGCAGGATCACCT
>JAOEGS010016382.1:0-10029 GCA_025447755.1 Corythornis vintsioides
GGGGAAGGTTTAAAACCCCTAAGGTTTAAAAATCCTAGGACTGAGGTTTCCTAGCCTTCCATGAGATGAAGGTGAAACGTTTTAACACGAGGGGCCAAGCGGCGCCTTTTGGACGCTTTGGTGACTCTTTGCACCTCCTGCAGCACAAGTTCTGCAGCCTGTGCTTGGAGAGCTCTGTGTTTTCTCTTTGCTGCCTTGGCTGAGAAATGCAGCCCCACTGTTTTATCCTAGGGGGAGAAACTCAGATTCTAGAAAAAAAAAGAAAAAGCCAGAAGAAAGCAGTTCCACCTTCCTTCTCAGCAATCTTTCATCTGTCTTTTCCTCCTGCACTGCTCCCAGTTCCACCAGCACACTAGGACAAGCTGATGCTGTTGCCCTGCCTGCCTCACTGCCCCAGAGCTGTGTTCACTTACCCAGGCTGAGGGAGATCTGCCCTCCTTTCCTCACATGGGGAAACATGCAATAAAAATGGAATATTTATGTTTTCCTCATTCAGGGTTCTTCTGTAAGTCAGTAGAGGTAAAGATGCAGACAATCATCCTTTTTTCCCACCCCCCAAAATATCTCCAAAGAGATGTTCCATTCTCAGCTCAGTGATGCACTCTATCCTTTTTTTTTTCTTTTTGATTTTCATTTTTTCTTTTGCTCTGGGAAGTGGTGTGATCAGTATTCTTATGATGCATTTGGAGTGCTCAGAGCACAGATCTCCTTTACAAAAGGATTCACATCTATTCTTCTTCCAGAAGGCCGTTTCCAGCTGAACAGCATGTCAGCTTCCTCTAGGAGCTTTGGGAGACCACTTACAGGAGCTTTAGTTCTGTCTAAATAGCTGTTTACAATGGGCATAATAATGACAAAAGATTTCCAACACACAATACTTCTCTTTTTAGCAATAGTGGACTTGAATGGAGATACACAGAATAAATATTTTCCTTAGTTATTGGAAACTCTAGAAGCTGTTTGTTTTGGAGCTGTGCTTCCTTAAAATTGATCTTACAGATTAAGTTCTCTTAAGTTCAATACAAGCATGGAAGAAGTGGAGATAAGCTGTGCTGTGTATGAATTTAATAGTTGGACACCATTGCATTAAATAATCTTCATTCATGATCTCTTGGACCATTTCCCTAATTCCTGTGATTTGACAGACATCCTGTCAAGGTCCTTTTGTCTCACATTTCCTACCCAGACTTGACCAGGCAGACAGGATTTTTTTGGTATATTTTGACATATTTTTGAAAGAGGTGGGAGCCTGAATTGAAAGCCCATCAATGTCAGCAGGCATACTGCCATTCATTTTCATTCTCCTTGGATGACAAAGGAAGCCCCAGAGTAGTCTTTAGGAATCAGCACTTCCATGCTCAGGATGCAAACTTTGAAACACTTTTCCATGTCCCATTACTCAGGCTTCTCCCCACAAAGATGGTTTGAATTTTCAGCTAGTGGCATTCACCACCATGGTGCCAGGTCAGGCAGCAACTCTCATTTAGTTACTATTAGTAATGCTCTGAGGGGTTTTTTATTAATACTAGTCCCAGTTTGTCTGTATTTTGGGTTTCTACAACCTTCTGGACGAGCATCCACTTTTTGTACTGCTTCTTGGAATGAAATCTGCCCAGTTGTTTACAAACAGCAGCCCTGTTTCTCTCCTTCCTGAGCAGATGATTTATTCAGGTTCATTATCTGGTGCACGGAGCTGCAGTTTGTCACCAATCACTCTAAAACCAGCCAAAGGCTCCTGCAACTTCCCTCGTGTGGCAGTCCATGGAAAATGTACCTGGGTATTTCCTCTCAAGAAAGATTTATTTCTCACACCTTGTCATATGAGGATGTCACAGAAACATGGGAAGCCTTGTGTGGATGAGAAGAGGAGCCCGTGCCCGACCACAGATCTCAGTAACAATACAACTGAGCCATAGCTAAGCCCAAAGGGAGCCAAGATGCACTCAGACTATTTCTGTCACCACAGTTCAAGTCAGTTCATAGCACTTTTTAATATAGGTTGCCCAGTATGCCAGCTGAGGTAATGACTCTGAAATGAGTAATCATGGAATAAAGCCACCCATTGCACAGAGCCATCGTCCTTGGTACTGACACGCTTCTAAACATAGCTGTGCTGGAGCTCAACCCCTGCCTTCCACATACTGTCAGCTGTGGGGCACAGACTCATAGACAGCTCTGGGTTGGAAGGAACCTCCAGAGCTCATCCAGCCCAACCCCTGCTGAGAGCAGGGACATCTGCACCTAGAGCAGGGTGCTCAGAGCCTCCTCAACCCCACCTGAGATGTCTCCAGGGATGGGGCCTCCACCACCTCCTTTGAAAAGTCACTAAAGAAGGAACTTAAAAAAAACCCAAGCAAAACTGTCATCCCTAAATCTGTTCCCTGTGGTTTTCTGTCCATATCTTGCAAGGCTTCTGCCTCTCTCTGCCCCCCCAGCCCACCTTGCCTCGCTTCCCAGTACCTGTGTAAAGGAAACGCTGCGTTCACATCGCTGTGTTTTCCTCCCAGGCTGAATATAGCAAATCAACAGCACAAAAAAAAGAAGATCAAGGCACATCTTTCTCACTATTATTCTATCTAGGTCATGTAAATGAGAAATACTTTCTGACTGAAGTCTGCCTAGGCACTGGAGCAAAGGAAAGCGTTTGAAACAGAGGAGGGAAACAGGGGTTTCACTATATGATGCAGTGGTGTTGTCAAAGGCCTATAGAAAATAATCTGGTCATTTCAGGCCATAATCACTGCCTGATATCACCACAATATCAGCTTTGACAGCAAGGGACCAGGGCTGAGCAGACTGGTTGAAAGGGTTCTAGTCCCTCCTTCTTCACAGCAATAACGCTGGTAGTTCTTTGGATGCTGTCTGTGGGATTACTAATTAAACCATCATTCTCTGGATTTTCATGGTCACTGTGGGAGGCAGTTAAATGTTCTTGTGTATTTCATGGCCAGCAATAACTTCCCAATTAATGATTATGCTCAGAGCTGGTAACATAACCAGTAGAACACTTTGGGCAATCCAGTATTTCTTGCCCTTTTCATTTGGTAACAATTATGCTCATATTATAGAATCAGAGAATGGTCAGGGCTGGAAGGAACCTTGAAGATCATCCAGTTCCAACCCCCTGCCAGGGCAGGGACACCTCCCACTAGAGCAGGGTGCTCAGAGCCCCATCCAGCCTGGGCTGAGAAACTGCCAAGGATGGGGCTGCCCCCACCTCTTTGGGCACCCTGGGCCAGGGTCTCCCCACCCTCATGGGGAAGAAATTCTTCCTCATGGCTGAGATGAATCAACCTATATGTAGTTTTGATCCATTCCTTCCAGTCCTGTCACTACCCCACAGCCTAAAAAGTCCCTCCCCAGCTTTCCTGGAGCCCCTTCAGATCCTGGAAGCCACAAGAAGTTCTCCCCAGAGCCTTCTCTTCTCAGACTGAACATTCTTTGATGAAGGAAGTACCCAGATGCTGTGATCTGAAGCCTTTCTGAGCAGGTTAGCTGAAGAAAATCTTGACGTTGCATCTGATTGCCATTATGGAAAACACCAGTGTGCAGTTTAATAAATAATGGATCCCTTCCAAAAGTGGCATGGAATGTTTTAACACAAAACATTTATTATTTATAGCATTAATGGAAATATAAGCAGGATCTCTAAGGAAATGACTGTTGATCTCTTGGTTATCATTAAAGTTTTTTATCATGCAATATTCATGCATTATGCAGCTGCTTTGTGTGGAAAAGAACTTTCTTAAGAACCAGAATGTTGCTAAAGTATTAGTTTTGACAGTTCTGGTCTAAGCTGGGTTCTGCCTGATGCTGCTTTCACACACTCTCTTCTTTGCATTGTGATCTTCACAGCTCTCATGCTTCAATGGGAAGGCAAGAACAGTGCCCGCAGCAAATGGGTATGAGAGGTCGAGTTTGTGCTGTGAGGAACAACCCCCCAGCAGCTTGGGTTTGTGGTGGGGATCAGTGGGCAATTCTCCTCCATCCTGACCCTTTGCCTCAGCTCGGAGGTTACCAGCTAAGGGCAGGATTTGGGCTGTCTCAGAAGAGCTGGATGAGGCTTCCCCTGCTGCCAGCAGGCTGTGAGGAAAGGCTCAGACCACTCCCAGCTCCCAACAAGTGTCAGGAAGAAAACCCTACTGCTTTTGAATGAGCTGGTTGGATACACTCCAGAACCACACATTGCACCCCCTCCGGCAAGTGCTGCACTTGCTGCTGGGAGGCCTTTTCCTTATTTTCACCCTCACTCCCCTTTCCCCAAGCACGGTGAGCGGGGCAGAGCGCTCAGGGGCAGCCCGGGGAGGGCATTCCCTGCAGAGCAGCCCGCAGAGCCCCGCTGCCGATGTTCCATTCTGGACTGCCATCTACTGGCACCGAGCTCTGCCAGCCGCCCGCCTGCCCGAGCTGCGCCCGCAGCTGCCACCGCATCCCCGCCGGGCACCGCCCGCAGCTGCCACCGCATCCCCGCCGGGCACCGCCCGCAGCTGCCACCGCATCCCCGCCGGGCACCGCCCGCAGCTGCCACCGCATCCCCGCCGGGCATGACCCATGATCCAGTCCCCATCCCTGGACATGGTTTAGGGACCCTGGCAGTGTAGGGTTGATGGCTGCACTTGATGATCTTGAAGGTCTCTTCCAGCCAAATCATTCTATGATTCTATGATTAGATGATATAAGTGTTTTATTAATGTGTTAGTGATAACTTCTATTCATTTGGTATTCAAACACATTTAAATGGTCAGAAAGCAAGGCTAATATTGCAAAAAAAATTGCAAGAAGTACTCAGTTTTCCAGGACTATAGAGAAGTCATTTCAGAATCACTTACTAAAAAATATGTCTTTACATTGCTGAGATGTTTTTGTGCAGGGCTTTTTTCTTCACTTACTTTAGTGTTCATAAAAGCTCCTCTTCTGACACCTCTTGAGAATGAAGTCTCCTATTTAGCCACTAAACATGTATGGTATGGATAGAGGCAGTGCAAATTTCATCCTAGCTTGCCATAACTTTTATCATAATAGCTTTTGGGGTTTTCTTTCCAGAGATTACCCTTTAGGTATGTTATAATTCCTTGACATCAATAGATGTTTATATAAGATGGATTCTCTAGCTTATGTATCTCTAGGAAGAAATGATCATTTTCTGCAGCCATAGTCAGAGTTTAAATGGACTTTAAGTATGTTAATGTCAAAGGTAGCTAAAACCATACTAAAAAAATAACATTAAAAATATGGACTGGAATATCTGTGTGCCCAGGAAGGGCTGAAAACCCTGGGGCTGTTCAGCTGGACAAGAGACTGAGAGGGGAGCTGACCTATGCTGAGCAAGAGCTAAAGTGGCACCTGGGGGCAAGAGGATGGGGCCAGACTCTGGTCAGTGGTGCCCAGTGACAGGACAAGGGGCACTGGGCACCAACTGGAACTCAAGAGCTTTCATCTGAACATGAGGAGAAAGTTCTTTGGTGTCAGAGTCTGTCCCAGGCTGCCCAGAGAGGTTGTGGAGTCTCCATCTCCGGAGAGATTCCAAACCCTCCTGGACATGATGCTGGGCCCCCTCTCTGGGTGACCCTCTGGGGCAGGGGTGGGTGGCACCAGATGATCTCCAAAGGTCCCTTCCAACCCCCACCACGCTGGGATTCTCTAATACAGTTCTTCTCTAATATAAATCCAATTTCTTCACTGAAGACCCCATGAAGTTCAACAAGAATGAGTTTTTCCTTAGCAGATAAGCTCTGTGTTGCTCTGCTAGGACTGAAAGTGTTGGGTTTTTTTTTTAGGCAGAGAATACTGAAATGTTTTCATATTAATGGAAGCAGGATCATCTGTTTGTAGTCTGCTTGCTAATACCACCAACATGTTTACAGCCTTCCCAACAGCTCCAAATAAGAGGGCACGCTCAGACCTGTGAATCACTGTGACAATCTTCAAAGCAGAGCTACAAGAAAATACCTTGAAGAAGTGCCTGACAAGCTTCTACCTTGCCAAGGAAAAGGATGCTTTCATCCAGAAACTTGTACCAGCTCCCTCCCCACAGAAGGGTAAACTTCGTGAGGATACAGATAGTTGGGTAAGGCTTAATTTTAGCTGCTGGAAAACAGAGAGGACCAGTAAAACTGGGGCCTCATCTGCATAATTCACTTCTTTGCTGTCATCCGTTTGGTAAACTGAAGAAAGCTCCTTTGTTATCATTTTTCTGCACACAATTTCTCTGGGAATAACTCTGGCAAAGTCAGAATTGACTGGATAGTTCAACTAAATGAAGGAGAAACAGGAAAATACCTTGCAGCAGAACTGCTGGAGCCTCACGTGCAACTTGTCACCTTCAGAGGGGATCCTGTTGCACTGGACAGACAATTCTATGTTCAGGAGGGATTTGCTCTCTTAATTCAGGTTTTGAAAAGCCAGGCCTGAGAGTATCAATGGTCACAGGGACAACATGAGAATTTCTGAAGGTGAACCTGGACAGTCTCTTTCCACAGTATGTTCCAGCCTCACAGAAATCCCAGAATGTTAGAACATCCAGTCCAACCTCCCCCCAGCAGAGCAGGACAGAACTAGGGCAGATCACTCAGAAATGCATCCAGACAGGGCTGGAAAGTCTCCAGAGGAGCCTCTCTGTGGAGTCTGTGACCCTTACAGTGCAGAAGTTCCTCCTCATGTTGAGGTGGAACCTCCTGTGCTCCAGCTTGAGTGTGGTACCAGAATTACTGCAGGTGGGTCAGTGGCCTGTATGCTGCAGCTGTTCTGTAGATCACATTGCATTTTCCTAACCCCTCTTTTTCCTGGAAGGTAACAAGATATTAGAATATTTATTACTCTATGTTTCATTTCCTGTCAATATATCCATATTTATTTGTACACAATAATATTTTTTATTTGCCTTTCCTCTTCTAGTAAATACACAGAAAATACTTATCTGATAAAACCAGGAAAAAAAAAAAAGTGTTCAATATACTTTCTCTGCAAGAATCATATAACCACTTGTAAGCAATAAACCATCTGCTTCTCACTACATTAGGTAAACCATATTACTTGGGGAAAAAAAACCCCAATAATAATAGGAAACTTGACAACAGCAATAAAACTTTCAAACTGTTGATACCAGATTCCCCTGTTCTTCAATATTTGCTGGCTGGAAAGAAGGCTTTGAAACAAAATTGCCTGTTGATTTCCCTGCTATGTTCAGGGAAATTGGTCTGGATATTCTGTGTAGCATTTAGTGTTTGGAGAAACAGCAACACTGCAAACAGGGTTTGTTTTGCCATCCAGGGCTGCTCAGGCTAGTGCTGGAGGAGAGCCAAGCTCAGGTCCAAGTGTGCAGGAGAGCACTGGGGTGCAGTCCAGGCAGTGGTGAGGAGAAAAGCTCCACTGAGGAAACGCAGTTTACTCTTGTGCTTCATCATCTTCTCCTTCATCCCCTGGTAAAATCTGCCTTACAGAAACCTTTGAGTGGGGGCTTCAGGATTCAAAGGCTCACTTTGCCTTGCAGGGATCTCTGATGGGGTTGCTCAGGATGTGCTGCCCAGGAGCAGATCAGATTTAGACAATGATACCAATTCTTATGGTGCCATCTTCATTTTGCTGTGTGGTTTTCAGCCCAAGCTCCTGTTTCACGTTGCCAAGTGACTGGTGCCAGGCAAAGCTTTTCTGGAAGGCATTCTCAAGATGGATTTTTCTTGATCTGAGCATCTCTGCAAAGCCCTGCTATTATTAGGTCTTTCTAATGCCTTGGATAAAACCTCAGAGATAAGGCTCCTACTTTATACTCCAATAGCCTCTCCATTCATGATGTTTAGACTCAATATTTGCTTGGAGGACTGGGCTGAGCAGCAGAGACTCCAGAGATACTCCCAGGGCACAACTAGAGCCACATTCCTTTGTTGCCTTCGTGTTCTGAACAGAAAAAGAGACATCATCATCTGAAAAGTAGAGAAAACAAATCCACCTGGGCCTCTGATAGCTGCAGGACTAACCTGCCATCAAAACATTCCCTGCAGCCTTCACCAGCTCTACTGCAGAGAAGTGAAGCTTCTGATACTGCCCATGCTGGGTAGGTCTGTGAAGGACTGGAGGGTGTAAACCTCAGGTTTCTTCTCTGTGGTAACACAGAAAGGAGTAAAACACTCATACAAAAGGAGGATGCAGGGGGAAAAAAAAAAAAAAAGGTCTTTTCCCTTCAGCCTGTCTGCCCAGATTAACTGGCTGTGACATTTCAAGAGAGCAGGAAGATGATGGTGATCTGTCCTGGCATCTTCTCCTCCACTTCCCAGCAGCCTGCTCTCTGCTCTGAACCAGGAGCCTCTGCATTAGCAGCTTTGCCTCCTGCCATTCACTTGTCAGGGCTCTCCCTTTGCTCTTTCCAGTCCACACAGCTCTGCTCTCCCTCACACGCAACGGTGGCTTTCTATTTAAAGGGCTTGGGAAGCAAACAACAGCTTGTTTTCCTTTCCTCCTCACAACACACTGGGACAAACCACTTTAGATGGTGGCAATATGTGCTCTGATCAAGCAGAGGTTGGTATAAACTGACTACCAAGAGCTGGAAAGCTCTGTGGCTGTGTCTCAGGGTCAGCTTTCATTCTCTCTCACTCTCCTGTAGTCACAACCTGCATGAACTCAGCTTCCAAACGAAGACATGGTGCCATCCAAAGCCTTGCTGATGGCCAGAGCAGTCAGAACCCCCTGCCATCTGCAGCTCCCCCTTGTCTTCTCCTAACCCACAAGGTCTCCTCTCTCCTGCTGGGTTCTCCACAGCTCTGCAGCCAGATGCAGTCCTTTTGTTCCTGAGAGAGAAGGACAGTCTCACCAGCAGGTTCTGCAGCCAACAGTGACCATCTACAGCTGTGCCACTAAAATCTGGGAATAGTCTTAGTGTTTTCTGGTTTCAGGGGGCTTCAGTAGCTACAGCAATGCTTTAAATACTCTGATTTCTGATGATAGCCAAACTGCTGAGTGTTTCCTTAGGACTCCTGTCCTCCAAGTCCTTATAACACCTATTTTCACGTCTCCATGAGGAGTTATCTTCCCTTTCACAGACTCTTCAGAGACAGAAATAATTTTTATCTCTTAATGGGACTTGTTTTGTCTGTGAGAATCATTCCAAATGCTGCCTACCAGCTGCAGGGACGAAAATACCCAAATCCTAACAAAAGCAGCCAAGACTTTTAACACAGATATGATGATGCCTGAGCCTTGCCCTTGGAGTCCTGCTGTGTGTCCACAACCAGTTCCCTGCCTTGCTGAGTTTTACTGTGTTTGTTCCTTAAGCTTCTGTTAGTTTCCCAGTTGGACTCAGTCCACCAGCTGCAGGACAAAGGGTTTTGCTGAAGGAAAACATCTCCTGCAGTTCGGGTTGTTGTGATTATATTTTTTTAAGTTCAGTAAAGTAGCAGCAGCAGCAGCAGCAGCAGCAGCAGCAATTTTTGGCTCCAAAACCTCTCTGTGAGCCAGTGCTTGGAAAAGGTGAGACAGACATGAAACCTTTGAAGAATTTGACCCTGATTTCACAGTCCCTGTAGACAAAGCCCCGTGCCTTCTGTCTGGAAAAGCTCCAGGACTTCAGTGACTGTTTCACTCTATTTTTGCACTGGATTCACTTCCAGTCCTCATGGCTTCTTGGGTCTGCTTTTTATTGTGAGATTAAAATAAAACATCAAAATATAGCTCAAAACCTTCTCCTTACATGTAGCTCAGACCTGGGCTCCTGCTACTTGGCTGGGCTGATATTCCACCTTCTTGCTCCCTCTGGACTCGGGGCCAATTTCCTCCTTGCTTTGTGTTGGGTGATGTGAGGCTGGAGATGCTGCTGCTGCTGCACACGAGGTGCTGGCTGAAGGCAGCACATCTGCAGCAGAGCTCCAGGTGAATGACATCTGGGCCATATATTCATAGAATCAGAGAATCCTAGACATGTCTGGGTGGGAAGGGAGCTCCAGAGCTCGTCCAGTCCAGGGAGCAGGGACATCTGCACCTAGAGCAGGGTGCTCAGAGCCTCCTCAAGCCCCACCTGGGATGTCTCCAGGGATGGGG